>JAPSGF010000024.1:1300367-1346016 GCA_035772895.1 Perdix hodgsoniae | reverse complement strand
ATGTATCTACAATACATACGTATATATCTGTATATGTATCTACAATAAATTCCTTCATTTTGGATTTTTCAGATTGCAGATGAAGAGGCAAAGAAAAGAACAAAGCCTTTGCGAGTTAAAAAGCTTTATGTATTATCAGCTTTACTTATGGAGCAATGCCATGAACAAATGCAAAATGCGCAGAGAGGAAAAGTTAAAGGTTCAGAGGTAGAGTCTTTTCCTTTTTTGAGTTCTATACATTTACTCTTACATGCTCCCTAGTCAGAATAAATAAAATGTCTTAATGTGAGGTCATTTTTTAATAACATCCTTTCTTTCTAGAACAAATATTTTATTTATTTCTTTAAAGTAAATCTACCATGAAAACAAACCATTTAATATACTGTTTTAAATTTAAATAACTTGTACTAATAAACATTTTTCTGCCTGAGGTTAATGTGTGTGTGTGTGTGTATTCTTGAGATTTTCTCTGTAACAACAAAAATCATACTAAGAAATGCAGATTTTCTTTTCCTTTGAGAATCTCACTTTACTGATGTTTAGGAATAACTATCAATCTCACAGTGAGATTTTGTGATTAGTTTAAATTGGCTATAATGTAGCAGGGAGACTACTTCAGTTATGGGGGAAGCAAATGGACGGGGTTTTCTTTAATGCTTGTACTTTCATCTTTGTGTGCACAAATGAAAGAGTTTAAACAAAGTTTTAAGAGATCTGGTGTTGAAATGCAGTATTAATCCAAAGTATGTACTAGCCTGCAGATGTGCACATAATATATTTATACACATCTGCACCATATGTTCTGCTTATGCACAGTATAAAATGCGTAACAGCATTCATTTTAGGTCCATGTATTTATATGTTCTCCAGTTAACACAAACGGTATAATCACCAAATACAGAAAAGTTCTTTTCATGTATCACCATTTCCCACTGTATCTGTTTTCTGTATAAAGATGACTTGTGATGCTGCTTTGTTTTTTAGACTGCTTCAGCTCTGGCGGGTTTGCTGGAAGAAGATGTCCTTTCTTCAACTAATCGCTTTGCAGACAATGCTTGGCGAGGAGCAGAAGCTTACCATTTTTTCATACTTGCACAAAGACAGCTCTATAAAGGTTCTGTAGATGCAGCACTTAAAACAGGTAGGATTTCTTCTCTAAGCATGTAAAGAAACTGCTCTAAGTTTACAGGCATGCACAGCGCATACTTTCATCTACAGTTCATACATTTTTCTATTGTTGCTAGATCCATGGAATTTAAAACAGAGCCATGTAACAAACTGTAGTTGAATCTGGCTGCAGTCCAGATACTTGGAAAGTATCTTTTTGGATACAATGGAAATGTAACTTCCCAAGTATTACCTGGTTATATTGGACAGTCACTTCATACCTTCTGTTGACTGTTCTCTTTTTGCCCAAGTTTTGTTTGTTTGTTTGTTTGTTTGTTTGTTTTTAATTTATGTTGGACATCCTTGTAGAGAGCTTTTTACAGTATTTGTGGGAGTTAAAGAAATAAATAGTGCCCTCTACTTGCTCCAAGTCATGGAGGTCCATTTCAAATACTTCTAGCATGGTTTCTTTTCAATTATTATTATTAATATATATTTTTAGTGTGTTTGAGGGAAAAATGTGTCAACCTCAACAAGACTCTTTCATTTGCCATTCAAATGCACTTAGTTTTCCTTTATTTCTGTTTATTTTTCGAAATATGTTGAATCATGAATGCAGGCTTTATAATGATGTCAGTGAAAAGACTTTGGTTTATGTTGTCCAGTGGAATTATTTGCAGGACTAACACTAATCTAAATACTAATCCATAGTGACTGTTTTGTACAGAAGCTTGCATTTCTCAGGAGATATGTAATGATGTCCTTGGATTTTCCTTTTTCATTTCTTAGCTCTTCATTTGAGAGATTATGAAGACATTATTCCTGCAGTTGAAATCTATTCTCTTTTGGCTGTCTGTGCGTGTGCAAACAGAGCGTTTGATACTTGTTCAAAAGCCTTTGTTAAACTAGAATCCTTGGAAACTCTTAGCCAGGAGCAAAGGCAGCAGTATGAAGATCTTGCTCTAGAGATATTCACAAGACATTGTCCGAAGAACAACAAAAAAACTGATGTGGATGATGTTCTTGAGAGGTGGGTTATACATGTATGATATAAAAATATTAACCTGCTTTTTTTCTTTTTTTTCTTCCCCTGCTATGGGCTGCAAGCATTTGAGCAGTCTTTGCTCAAACCAAATACTGTGCAAGAATGAGGCAGGTGTTAGCCAGTTCTTAGAAAAGGTAATAAAAAATTGCTTCATTTGAGAGAATCATAGAAATGGCTTGGGTTGAAGGGAACTCGAGGATCACCAAACTCCAAGCCACCCTGCCACAGGCAGGGCTGCCAACCTCCACATTTAATACCAGACCAGGCTGCCCAGGGCCCCATCCAACCTAGCTTTGAACACCTCCAGGGAGGGGGTATCCACAACTTCTCTGGGCAGCCTGTTCTGTTGTAATTTGGGGAAGGAAAATATGCAGAGGGAATTGAGATTGATGATGTTCCAGGAACTGGCCAGAAGGATGTAGCATCTTAATTTGAAATACACATGGACAGAGGACGAAAGTTTTAGTACCTTTACTAAATACGTTATCACGTGCCATTAAGGTAATCATGTTGCTGTGTTTGCATCACCATTGTGGTATGATGCAGATGTGAACTGAAATGAGTTTAACCATGCAGTATTTTGTGAATAGCCTACATCTATCTGGTGTGAAATGAGTACTGCAAGTTAAAGAATCAGGATATGAAAAGCATACGGTGCAATTTTTTGGAGCAACTGTACCCCAAATGCTGGCACTGACATCTGCTTCCTGCTAAAAGCACTTAATATATGAGTATAGAAATTGCTTGTGAATCCATTTTATTTTTAGTGAGTAACATTTTAACTTTTCAGAATCTCACTAATAGCTTTTATGTTGATCCTTCAGAGGAATAAATGCAGTAGTAGTGCACGTGTTAATTGGACCTTACTTTTATATATCCTTCACTGCTTTTCTCTTAGTCATTGGGTGAGCCAGTCCTAATTTGTTGGCTGTATGGTTCTGTGGGTGTGCATTCCGTTGTGTGAAGATTTACATACTTGGCTCTGCTAACCATACACAGTTACATGATGTAACAGCTTCTAAGAAGGAAGAAGCACATTCCTGAATAGAGAAGCAGTATTTTATAGGTGAACAGCAGCACTTCTCAAAGTATCTGTAAGGACACAATTAGGACATAGTTAAAGGTATTTGTGGTGTTTTACAAATTTATACGAGTAGGTTTATTTATTTATTAATTTTACTGTTTTAAAACCACCTTTTTTTTTTTAATTTTTATGACTCTTCTTAAACAGCGGAGATGGGAAGCTTCCTGTATGTGTTGCAACAGGAGACCCTATCCTGGAGTATCGATTCTGGATGTGCAGCGTGTGTAAGCACTGTATGAAAGCCAAAGAAAGAAGCAATTACAACTTCTGTCCTCTGTGCCACTGCTCAGCGTAGTGGAGGACAGGACTGCGTGTCCCTCAGTCTTGCATCTCAGAGAAGGACCTTCAAAAATGGTTATTTTTGTATGTATGACATTTTCAAATTACACCACCAGTTCTGAACTCTCACAGATGGTGCCACTGTTGCAGAAATGTTTCAAAATAACCTTTTTTGTTGTTGTAAGAAAGGCTTAAGGTACCAGCATTCTTTGAGCCCAATTTCTGAATCATGCAAAGTGTTTTATTTCATTTGAGTGAGCTCCCTTTCATTGTTGCAGTTCCATAGGAAGTGACTGCATTTTGTCAAACTGGCCATTTCTTGGAGGGCGCAATCCTTCAGCTGAAATCATGGTGATAGAATTGTATACGTTTTTCTACTACGCTTTCTCTGAAGTGGCATTTCTATTTAGCGACAAGCCTGCTGTTTCAAGAGCCGACTGTCTCCGCATTGAGCCGTCCATCTCAGTGCACAAAGAACAAGCGCGGCTTTATGTGCAGAATTTTATTAAATATTTTTTCTATTCTGACACGCGAGGCTCTTCTCCGTTCGGGTCGCAGCTCGCGCTCAGGGCCGCACCAGTCACCGCAGAAGGGGGGGGGGGGGGGGGGGGCGGCTCCCTTCAGGCAGCACCACGGCGGGCAGCGCGGCCCCTCTATTCCCGCGCGTGCCCGTCCCATCTGCCGCCCCGGAAGTCTCCACACAGCGCCGCGCGGGAAGCCCGCCATGCAGCGCGAGGCGGCGGCGGGCGGCACGGCCGAGCTGCTGGCGGCGGCGCACGCGCAGTTCGCGGCGCGGCGGTTCGCGGCGGCGGAGGAGCTGTACAGCCGCTTCATAGAGGGGGGAGCGGGGTACGGCGGGGGGAGGGCGGGAGGTGCGGGGAGGGGGGCCCCCTCACGGCTCTGACGGCCGCTGTCTCCCCGCGCAGAAGCGGCCGCGATCTCGCCACCGCCCTCAATAACCGCGGGCAGATCAAATACCTCCGCGTGGACTTCGACGCCGCTATGGAGGATTACACGGCCGCCATCCGGAGCCAGCCGGCCTTCGAGGTGCCCTACTACAACCGGGGTCTGGTGCTCTACCGGCTCGGTACGGCACCGCCTCCACGAGCGACCCGGGGCACTCTGACCTCAGGCGGGCGGAGCGACCCGACCGCGGCCCTCGGCCCCGCTCCGCGCCGGGATGGGCTGGGCGGGAGCTCCGTCTGAGCTGGGAGGGGTTGTGGTGTCTGACTGACGGCCCGGGCTGGAGAGCGCCATCGGCGGGAGTCTGGAGACGGGCGAGCCCGGAAAGCGTGGGGGAAACGTACTCGATATGGTGGGGCTGCGGCTGGGAACAGGGGTTGTTCAGAATGGAGGAGACGCAGGGGAGGCTTCACTGCCCTCTGCAGCTCCCTGAAAGGAGGTTGTGGCGAGGTGGCTGGGGGTCGGCCTCTTCGTTCTCTTCTCCCAGGTAACGTCAGCAGGATGGGAGGGAATGGCCTCAAGTTGCATTAGGGGAGGTTCAGGTCAGATACTGGGAAACATTTCTTCTAAGGATGCGTTGTCACAGGTTGCACAGGGAGGTGGGGGAGTCACCATCCCTGGAGGTGTTCCAGAGCTGTGGGGATGTGGCACTGAGGGACGTGGTTAGTGGGCATGTAATCATGGAATCACAGGGTTGGAAACGACCTGTCAGATCATCTAGTTCAACTATCCTCCCATTACCACTGCTACCACAAGCACTAAACCAAATCTTGCAGCTCCTCATTCAGACATCTCTTGAACACTGCCAGGGATGGTGACTCCACCACCTCCCTGGGCCCCCCTTCCAGTGCCTGACCACTCTCTGAGAGAAAAAGTTCTTCCTCGTGTCTAACCTAAACCTCCTCTGGTGCAACTTGCGGCCATTTCCTTGGGTCCTGTTTATTGCCTATGAGAAGAGGTCAAACCCCTCCTCATCACAACCTCTCTTTAGGAAGTTGTAGAGTGCAGTGAGGTCTCCCCTTGAGCCTCCTCTTCTCCAGTCTAAACAATCCCAGCTCCCTCAGCCTCTTCTCATAAGACTTGTGCTCCAGACCCCACAAGTCTGGCATGGTGGGGATGGGTGGGCGGTTGGGCAAGGTGATCTTAGAGGTTTTTTCCAACCTTGATGATTCTATGATTAGGAACCCTTCTTCTGTCTTATGACAATGCAGTCAACAGAAAGATTTTTTTTTTTTTTCTTTTTGGACAGGATGCTTTGACGAGGCCATGAAAGATTTCAGGAAAGTTTTAGAGTTGAACCCTCAGTTTGAAGATGCTGCATTAAGTCTAAAACAGGCTATTCTTGACAAAGAAGAAAAACAAAAGCGAGGTTATTGAAGACGCGGCTAATGGTGTGAATATGTTTTACTGAACACTTCAGTGATTTTTGTCATTGATGGATGAAACAAGATCATTTATTTACGTTCGCTATGCTCTACTGAAGAAATGTTGTTCTGGGGTAAATAAGTAAAAAATGTATTGTAATTTTAAAATAAACTATTTTTGGATATTGTTTGTGTTTTGGAAAAGTGTAATTTTAGATCTCTGTGAGTCACTTGTCATTTTGTCCAGGAGCATTTGATATAAAGCTGTTGGAAGGTCAGCAGCAGCTATTGAATTACGTAGTTCCCTTATTAAAGCCGTGATTCTGTTTTTTTTTCTCATATTGTGTTAAATATCCTTCACGGAGAAAAACCATAGAATGGTTTGGGTTGGAAGGGATCTTTAAAGATCATCCAGTTCCAGCCCCATGACATGGGCAGGGTTGCTGCTCACGAGGTTAGGCTTCCCGAGGCCTCATCCACCTGACTTCGAACACTTCCAGGGTCGGGGCCATCCACAACTTTTGTGGGCAATCTCATTAAGTTTGATTAGGCTTAGGTTAGATATTAATTTTTAGATTTAGATTAGAAGTTTTTCACACAGAAAGTGGTGATGCACTGGAACAGGTTGCCCCAGGAGGTTGTGGATGCCCCATCCCTGGAGGCATTCAAGGTCAGGCTGGATGTGGCTCTGGGAAGCCTGGTCTGGTGGTTGGTGACCCTGCACATAGCTGGGAGTTGAAACCAGGTGATTATTGTTGTCCTTTTCAACCCAGGCCATTCTATGATTCTATTTGATTCAATGATCTAAAACATTTAAATTATTAGGATTGTGATTTGTGAGAAGTACAGTGACAATAATGAAGGTCTTAGTGTTTTTCTACATGGCAACATTTTGAAGCTAAAGTCTTCGGGGTGTTTGCGTATTAAGAAGAATTTCAGACCTTTTCAGGAGACACCAACTGTACCTTTCATGAAGAGTTTGGTCCTTTATAAGTTCATTCTCTTCTAGACCTACTTTTACATTACCTAAACAGATAGCAACAGAACATTTTTTTGATGTCATTGTAAAAATATCAAACAGTCAGAGATTAATAACGGAATTAATAATGCTTAGAAAAGTATATTAAAAAAAATATATATATATACACATACACACACATATATATATATTTTAACAAATGCTCTTAATGATGATTCTCCTTCCTGTGATGATGTGGATGATCCTGAGGCAGGCACAGTTAGTGGTAGAAACGTTTGGGTAAGTTATGGGAGCAGATGTCAGTCTCAGAACTACTTTGCCTTCTTTCTGTGGTTCTCTAGCAGTCATACCAAGATTGCTTTCAGGTTTGGGATGAGTGACTAACAGCTGCAATGGACAAATTAAGTAAATGTGATGCATGATGGCATAATTTAACCATTTACAGTTTGGAATGTGGCTGTAGGAGTTTGTGACTAGGTTTTACAGAGATGAATTTTGGACTTTGTGAATATAATAAGCACACACTCCATTTCCATTGTTGTATCTTGATGCTCTGCGTCCAAAACAGCACATAAGGATTTGTATTTTTCATGCTACCCCAGTTTCAAAGCTGAGAAATCTTACCAGCTCGTTTGATGGTGAGAAGTTGAGCTGAGACTATACTTGTCATCCAAATTTGTAAGGCAGTATGAACAGTTGGATTTGACCCCTAAAGTTTTACTTTGAGAAATTATTACATAGTGCTGTGTGGTGGTCTGTCGCTCATGACTGTTGAAAACGTATCAAAAAGCTTGAGGACATGTTTATTAACTCTCCTTGTCCTACAAGGTTTCCTGTTTATAATCCTTTTAAGAACTAAAAATCTAATGGAGAGCAGTAAAACTCTTTACATAGTGTTCCATATGAAATTCAGACAAACTTCAGCTTGTGAAAGAAGCCCGGACTGTTTACTTTGGATGCATTGCAACACTGAGGTGTGGTGGTTTTATACTTTCACGAGGCTTTAGGGGTTGTCTGTGCTTGAAAACTGCAAAGCTCTGTAGAGCATCTGGGTCAGTCCTGGCTGTCCGCTCCACTACCCCTTGCAAAGCGTTTGCCACGGTTGCAGTGTGGTACCATTAAGTCCAACAGGTGGCTGCTGCTAATGTGTGCTGACTGGCCTGTTGCTCTGGCCAGAAATGTTTCAGACATGAATAATTCACAGCCACTTTCCCAAGGTTTCCTACCTATAAACCTACTCTGCAAAAGCTGTTGATTCTTTCCTTCGCGTAGCCTTCACTGGCAGTTCCACTGTGTGGTTTGTTCCCTATAGCTGGGATTAATTTGGCAACAAGTAACTGTTCTCACCTGATCATAGAATCATAGAATTGCTCAGGTTGGAAAGAACCGTAAAGATCATCGAGTCCAACCACAACCTAACCATACTACCCTAACTCTAACAACCCTCTGCTAAGTCATGTCCCTGAGCACCACATCCAAATGGTTTTTAAACACATCCAGGAATGGTGATTTAACCACCTCCCTGGGCAGCCTATTCCAGCACTTAACAACCCTCTCTGTAAAGAAGTTTTTCCTGATATCCAACCTAAACTTACCCTGGTGTAATTTGAGGCCATTTCCCCTTGTCCTGTCACCTGCCACCAGAGAGCAGGTGCATCTCACCTCTTGCCAGTCCCCTCCCAGCCTGCTAGGGAGGGAATTATCTCCCTGCTGGCCAGGCGCTGGCTGCACAAGTAGGGAGCAGTGCTGGACTCGTTCCTGGCTTCCCAGGGCAATGGGATGATGTGGGTTATTCCACTTGCTGCAGAGTTTTCCTGAGATGCATAGTGAGTGAACCTCAGGGGACCTGATGCTCTGGGCAGCCTGGTCTGGTGGTTGGCAACCCTGCACATAGCAGGGGGTTGAAACTAGATGATCTTTGAGGCCCTTTTCAACCCGGGCCAATCTATGATTCTGTTCTATGATTCTATGATTCTCATCTGCATGGAACCAGATGGTGTCCCCTGTGGATGGGGAAAAGGAGAGCTCATGTTCACTCATCAGTATTTAACTTTCAGCCCTAGTTTACATATTTCAAAATGCTTTTTAGGTAAAGATAAAATGATGAGCTTGCTACTATGAGCACCAAAAATGGGGACTGTGTTGCCTCGAAGAACCTGTGGTAGGCCAGCTGGGCTGTGCAGTGCTAGCTCCGGACAGCAGAGTGCAGTGCATGTACAGCAGAGAGGAATGCATCTGCTGGGCTGCTGCTGGAGGGAAGCATCCACGTCTATGCACTGATAGGCTGCCTGAGCTGTACAAACCCAACGGACACCACAGTTGTGTGTGTTGTTAGTCTGAATTGGCATTGGTGCAGTTGCCACATCTTTGCTGCTGTTGAACACCGAATCATGCTGCAATCCCACCTTCAGTTAGTGTAGGCACATCCTGAGAATGAGTTAGAGGTGATCACATATCTGTTCTGTCCTTGATCTCTGGAAAATAACCCTTCTTATTTTTTTATTCTCTTAAAAAATGTTTTCTGTGCTTGAAGAAAATAAATAATCGAATGAGTTGTTCATTTCCCTTATGTTGGAGCATCTGTTCTCCATCATTGGAGGTAGGGGAGACAAAAGCAGGGAACTAAGAAATTTCCAAGAAGCTCAGATCAATGCAGTATTATAACCAAAAAACAACTGGTATGACACTGTGTTGCATGTGGAAGAAGCCCTAAGTAGCAGATTGCCTGACTCTTTGGAGCCAGTGGTTGCTGTTGCAAACTAGCAAAGAGATGCTCTGTGCTTACATTAGTTTGTATGTATTTTTATTTGACTTTTCAGATTTTCACTTTACATTCACATGGAGGAATTGGCAGTCACTTCAAGAAGCAGCCATAATCAGGATTGGAATAAATTTAGTTATCTGCAAATCCATATTTCAACAGCTGGAAGAATAATTTTCGTGATCTGCAAGTCTATATTTCAACAGCTGGAAGAAGCAAGAAGTGTTATTTTGAAGCTTGGGGTTATTTTCTGGTAAGTTTTCTTTTGTAGTTACTTCAGAGAGACAACAGGTTACACCATTTGTTAATCCTGTTGGCAGACCTTAGCACTTTCCAGTGTTGTAGAGCTGTCCTGAGTCCCACAGTCTGAACTTTTCACTTCAAGCAAGATAGTTTTGTAATCACTGAGAGGTAGCTTCAGTGTCTGGATGCACGTTTAGAGAGTAGCCAGCATAGCAGAGCCTTTGGGTGCTGTTGGAGACGCACAACAAAGTGATGAGTGAAGCTGGAGCACATGGTGAATAGCTCTGGTCCTCTAAAGACAGATAAAGCTATGGGGTGTGCCCTAACATTTTGGGGGGATTTGGATGCAACGATGTTTTGTTACTCTTTGTATCTAATATTTTGAATCTGTTTTCTTTCAGTTGAATCCCAATGACTGATGAAGGCAGTCCAGTTGAAAACATGCTGAAATAGCATCTTCCAGGTTTCCAAAACTGCCTTCTACAGCCTGACTCCGGCACACTCTGCTTTACTGCTGGCATCTTCTCTAGAGCTGTATCACCTGTGTTTTGCTTGGCAGGTCGCTCTCTTTCTTTCCTTTCTTATTGGTTCAAGCTTTATACCAGGAGACCACATAACCTGCCTGTTCCCAAGTTCTTGTCCCAAATGCTTTTAAAAAGGTAGCAGAACCAAGATGGAGACAGTGTCCCAGAAACCTAAGGTCTCATAAGACAAGGTATGTATCATGTGTGACTCAAAACATGGTGACTTAAGTGAGTGCACAGGGCCAAGTGTTCTTACCAAATTCAGTTTACGTGCTTCCTCTTAGGTCTGATTCAACAATCCAGACTGGTCCAGCAAGTACATAGCCATGGAGGCGGGCTGAATTACGACCTGGAAAGAAACGACACATATTTGTGTATCTTTTCAAGAACATATAAATGCTGTGCTTCAGTGCTAATGTGTTAAACTATGAGCTCAAGGTAACATTACAGACTCCATATTCAAGACATTTGAGATAGCAAAATCAGGAGTCCTAAATCATCAGGCCAGGAGTGCTTTGCTATGGATCTTTTTCTCCTGAACACTTACCGTTCCTCTCAGTGCTTGCGCTGCACTGTCCTCTGCAAGGAATGCCAGGCAGTGTGTTAGCAGCAGAGCAGACTGCCACTGAACAGTGCACATACACCTGAGAAGAAGCAGAACCATTTGGTCCACATGAGATCTCTCTTGCAGAGCATTGTTATGCCTTTTGTTCTCCTTTTGCAGAAGTTACAGCTGATTAGACTCAGGTTTGTCTGAACACTTGCATATGACACCTTCTAGCTGAACCTGCTTTGAATTTCAAATTTGGTGTCAAAGAAGGCCTCAGGCAGTTTGGTAACTGAGAGGCTGAAACAAGAGAAGTGAAAACCTCATGAGCCTCGGTGAGGCTGAGTATTAAAGCTAGACAGAAACTCAATCTTGCACTAGATGCAGCTGCCCATTTAGGAAGTAGCACATGCCAGAATTGCATCATGTTCGTTTCTAGCAAGTTCACAAGTTGAACAGCTCAAAAAAGGCCAAGTAAAAAAATCATGTGCTTAAGCTGCCTAGACAGTGGTGCTGCCATGACTTGAGCTAGAATCAACTCCGCTGGGTACCCGAGGAACAATGCACTCCCGGTTGACTGTCCTGGGTTTTCTTTGCTCTTCTTACAATGTTGAAGGAAAAGATTCTCCAAAATGTAAGGCCAGATACACATGCCTCTGATTTCCTGCCTACTGGGCTGGCTTCTGAGGAGATGTCTGACTGGCAGGTGAGAGATGACAGGGCTCAAATTCTTGTTGCATGTTATGGTGCAAAAGTTTAGTTTTCTGTTCTAGACATTTTCAGTTGAAGTGCTGTGAATATGTCCCTATAAAATCTCAAGAACACCATATAAAAATCATATTTACATACCAAACTTAATTGTTTACTCCAGACAGTCCAATTTCAAGTCACTGGAATCATGTTACAGAGGGGATTTGAGAAGAGAACTAAATTAAATCTACACACCAGTCAGGCTACTTGGGCTGGACGCTGGATAGGTTTTAACTCTGAAGTATTTAAATTGGCTGGGTTTTTAATTGATCTTAAGAAGTACTCCAGATTGGGTCTATGAATGGTGGATGAGCCTTTTACTCAACCTTACCTGTTCTAGTCGATGTGTCAAGGTCCTTACTGCCAGCCTTTTGAAATGAGAAGGGTGTCTCACTCTGGAGCTAACAGCTACTGAGCAGAACTCTGCAACATACTCACTGCCATTAATCTCACACCTATTTGAAAGAACAGATCAAATGATCTAGAAGAAATCACAGTTCCTCTGATGAACACATTGGTCATTCAGTCACTACTTGCCCATCCAGAGTGATGTTCCACCTTGGGGTGCTGTTGAAATCTAGAGACCCTGTTACCCAACAGTTATCCAGGTATAACTCAGCATCAGGGCTCTCATCTTTCAGCTCCACCTCGAGAAACACAGACTCTGTGGGTCGCTTGAGTATCGCCACATTGGGCTCATAGAAATCCATGAATGATTCACCTTGAGAAAACATCAGGGGATTTTGCTGGTTAAAATTTTATTTAGATCAAAGCACATGTGGAATTTTTCTGATTTTTTTTTTGAGGGAGACTTACTTTTGGACACTCTTGAAACTACATTCAGAGCTTGTCTTATCCTTCTGTGTACTGCAGATAAGGAAATGTTGGTGATGTTCTTTAGTAGAAAGCAGATTATAAATGAAAAAGTCACAGCAGTTCCAAATTGTAGGAAGATCATAGAATCATAGAATGGCTTGGGTTGGAAGGTACCCCAAGGATCATCAATTACAACCCAGCTGCCACAGGCAAGGCCACCAGCCTCCAGATCTGGTACTAGACCAGGCTGCCCAGGACCAGACCATCCAACCTGGTCTTGAACACCGCCAGGAATGGGGCATCCCCAGCCTGTCTGGGCAGCCTATTCCAACACCTCACCACTCTCTCTGTGAAGAACTTCCCCCTGACGTCTAATTTAAACCTTCCCTCCTTGAGCTTAAAACCATTCCCCCTTGTCCTACCACTATCTACCCGAGTAAAAAGTTAATTAAAAGAAAAAAGACAATGCCTACCTCCAGAATTTGACCTTGGCACTACTGTACCAGAGCCAGAGGGATGTGATGCAGAAGGCTTGCTAATGAAGGCACCTAGCATCACTGTCTCTTTTGCTCGATAGTAGCACAAGACTGTTAATCTATAATAGGAAAAACAGTAATTTATGTGTTCTCTTTCCACCACCGAAGTGTGTTGTCAGTGAGCAGTTGCTGCTCCTACCTGTAGTCTGAATCTCTTGTGATTGTCGGCTGGCTTTGTCCTGGAAGAGTCTCTTTCTCATAAGAGATTTCATTTTCATAAACAATGTGATCACCTTCAAACTGTGCATATAGGAAGCTCATTAAAAACAGAATTGTCTCAGGTTCTGGGGCAAGGCAACAGAAGAGAAAATGCAGAAGAGACAGAGACTTGCAGCAGATGTATTTGTTCTGGCCACAGACTTACCCTTACTGAAGTGCCACAGGTGGTGACATGGAACTTGAAGAAGGCGTGTTCTTTGTTATACTCTTTAGGCTTGCATGAGCTATCCCTTAGTTGGGTTCTACTCATATCGATGCCAGGAACAGTCTTCATTTGGGCAGATATAATTACAGTACCATCTGGGTAGCATACTGAGAAAATCAGAGTTGGTTGTAAACTCAAGGGAAGTAGTACAGACCTCTTTGTTGATTGATCATTTTTATAACTTACATATAAATGCTGGGGAATTAAAATTGCAGCTAACAGAGAATGTCTGCAAGGTCTCCATGGTTCTCACTTTCCTTAGGGCAACATCAAACCTTGCTTTAATTTTCTGGAAGGACACTTCCTGTGAAGGAGGGGATGGAAGAGATCTCCTGTTAAGGCCAAAATTCTGCTCTTTAGTTTGTGCCATTTGAACACCAAAAAGTCATGAGAGTTATGTCAGTGTGACAACTCAAGCCTGATGCAGCATGGAGGCAGGAGTTTTCTGTTATGAATTAATTTGTCACTGTCAAAGAGATAAATTTTGTCTGATTATTGTAAAATGCTCCAGATATTTACTACCACATCAATTTTAACATTTCTACAAAATGTTCCTTTAAAAGGAACATCAAAGCTATGTTGAAATACAGTTTTTGGCTTCGTGCAGATGGGACATTTTGCCTCTTCTTACTATTAACACTGAGGAGTCTGTTTTGAACACTTGGTGCACATCTTTTAGCGTTAGCACTGCAGATCATGTAACACATGGCATTACCAGAACAATCTGTGTTGGTAACTCTTGTCCTCCTTGCATTCCCTCTACAGGTTTTCCAATACCTTTTATCCTGTGGCACTGTGGCAGTGTGACTGTATCTGTATGGACAAACAGTCCTTTGTGCTTTAAAGAAGGCTGTTACGCAGTTCACATACCTCATAGATGACTCCCACAGCAAACAGAGGTATTTGCAGGATCAGATGAGTAGCATTGGTAGCTGTGAGGTACCCATTTGTATGTGCAGTGTGCCTGTTCAGAAGCTTGGTACCAAGGTACAGGTTCCAGTACTGGTGCAGGCCAAAACCAGGAATGATAAGGTAGAGGTTTTCTTCATCACAGTAACCAACTGCTTCTGGTATTTCTGTGGGAGGAGGTGGGATAAAGAGTTAGCAGTGAATGAAGGTCTGCTTCAGGCACAGATCCCTCTCTCTCAATTTTGCACTGGCACTGCAGCAGTGCACACATGTACTGGCATCACCTACAGTTGTTGGCTGTGCTGTGGATGTACAGCTCACAGTCAGCAGGATCTGGAATCCTTGGACTTTAGCCCTGGCCTGCCAGCTTGATGACAGGATAGCTCCCTGATAGTAATGCAAGATGGACTACAGATGTAAATTGATTTTTTTTGGTCAGTCTTGTTTAGGTTGAGCTCAGAGCAAAGATGGAACAGGACAGTGAAGAGGCTGTCACCTTTGGGACATCCAGAATCTAAGAAGTTTGAAAAAGTACCAACTGGACCTCCTGGCTGTTTCAATAAGCTGCTAAATTCAGCTCTTAGCAGATGATTTTCTCTTTATAGAAATGCTCTCTTTGGAGTTCACAGCAATTTGAGTCATTTGCGTTTTGTCCTGGACACAGAGGCAGAATTGCATTTGAGGACAAACTGAAACTTGTAGCAATGTCTGAAAGTTTTGCCAGTAGATGTATGTTCAAGTTATAAGGCATCTTGTTCGGTGAGTTTGCTAGCCAACTGCTTTTACACACTGGTTTTTATAGCTCTCAGTGTCTCGAGGGCAGATTGTCTTGCCAGTATGCAGAAGAGCTGCCATTAGAAAAGCAGCAAGTTGGCCTCGTTACCAATAATGAGCTATTGAAGGGTGGGGTTTTCCCAAAAGCTCTCATCCTCAGCCTAACTCCACTGTGAGTTCAATGAAAATTTGATCCATGCTGTTGATGCAAACCATTTAACATTGTGGCAAGACTTACCAATATCAGCAATCACACATTCCACCTCTGCAGAATGATAATAGGGTATCATCTCTGGACCCACGCTTATAGTGTAGTTAACAAGGAGGGTATATTTTGTTTCATTTCTATTCACATACTGAAAGAGAGAGAAGTATAAAGCTGTGGTAGCAATGGCTTCCAGCACAGACAGGGATGCATACCCTGAGCAGCACTAAATAATCATTCTATCACTCTCCTCTCCCTAACAAACAGCTTTTCTCCAAAAACGTCGCTTCAGTTGGCCTAAAACTATTCAGAAATCTGGACTGGATTCATCAGCTCTGTTGGCCAAACATAAATATGGAGAATGTAGTGCTGCTCAGAAAATGGAGGCAGAAGCCCGCTAGCGAAAGAGCCCAAAGAGGGAGGTCTGGGTCCAAATCCTTATCTTTACTGTGGTCTGAACGCAGGAGAATGATTAATTGGTAAAGTAGAAAATATGAGGAGGTGCTATGAGAAATTTCTCAATATTCTCATTTATTTCAATAAAAGTGCCCCCGAAGCTAAACCTGCTGTTCAACCTGAAAGAAGTACTTAGCTTTGCTGAAATGTTTTGGCTTCCTTTGCTCTTTAATGCAATTTAACTGTGGTTTGACTGCAGTCTGAAATTATTTGCGCAAGTCCAGATCCTGTGTGTTCACAATGTTGTTCCTTGTAACAGAAAATAGCACTGCAGCTCTCTGTGATTTGGTCAAAAAGGTGGCAGAGGTGCAGCTCAGCATCCTCCCACTAAAATGAGAGGCTGAATTCTCTCTGCAAGTTTATACTTTTCACAAATATTTAGATTACAAATGGTCTGAAGCTGAACAGAATTACATATAGAATAACCTGAGTCAGCCTTTACCTATCCGTGTGGTGCTTGCCCTGTGCCAACAGGCAAATGGCTCTGCATAAACAGCAGGTTTGGGAGTTATTGGATGTTGGTAATGGTTGGTTTGAAGGATTGCAGTAATTGATTTATTTTTCCAAGGCACTCCTGTTTCAAGGGACAGCATTTAACAGAGATTTGACAAACCTTTTCCTGCTCAGCATTGTGCTTGGAAATTAGCCGTGCTGACAGACACTAAAGGAAGTCATATTTCATGCTATCTAGCTACACTTGATGCTGCGTTTCTCCCAGAGGTCTAGGGAGAGCAACACGCAACATGCAAATCTCTAATCTTAATTCAGATGAGTTCAAGATCACTGACACCTTTACGATAAAGGAATCGTTGTTGATTAATAAGAGATAAGCAATTGTTCAGCAAAAGGACTGCCCTACCTCCTCCACACAGCAGAGATCTACTGTATCTTACCTCCTTTAGAATGTATGGATCATC
The DNA here is from genome assembly GCA_035772895.1 of Perdix hodgsoniae. Classification (NCBI taxonomy): domain Eukaryota; kingdom Metazoa; phylum Chordata; class Aves; order Galliformes; family Phasianidae; genus Perdix; species Perdix hodgsoniae. The sequence goes on along the minus strand of JAPSGF010000024.1, from coordinate 1,329,333 downwards.
AAAGGAAACTTCCAAGATAAATTCTTTCGTTCCATTAGAAAAAGAAGCTTCATAAATCTTATACCCATGGTGCTGTGCTTCTCTGAGGGTAAATGGCACATTTCCTATTATTATTGCCACCAGAGAGACATCAGGAAGAAAGTGTCCAAATGCAACATTAAATATCTTTTCCTCTGGCAGAGTATCTGTAGGGAGAGAACATCAAATTATTGCTGATGTGGATCAAGTAACTAAGACAGTTGGGGTGGCCTCCCATTCAAGTTCCAGGAAACTTAGCCAACAGCCATCTCTTTAATGGCTCTGATTAATGACTGTTTGTATTCTAGTCAGATCTGAAATACTCTGAGTACATGAGAATTGCTTCAAGCTGTGAGAGATTAACAACAAATATATACATATATACAACCTCATAGAAAGTGGGTTCAGTAACTTTCTAGAGGTGCACTATGACGTGCAATGACTTTTCAGCTGTGGAATCTAGAATCTAGTTCAGCTGCATAAAATAGGGGAAAGCTGTGATAATAAATGCTCAGGGGCTCTTTTAAAATTTATTTTCTTTTAAGTATCAGTTATCCAAATATCTCTGAAAGACGTCTAGTGCCTTAGTGCATTGGAAAATATCATTTAAAAAAACACAAACATTTCTGCACCACTGTTTTACATGATAATTTCAGTATTTTTCAGATAACAAATGCAAGCTGGTCTGAGGAGAAAATGCTGTTCATGGACACTGGCCTCCGACAGTTCTTCCCCTCTGTGTGATAACTGCATAATGCAACATCTTTACTCTAGATCTCTATTCTTGGAAAAAAATCTGGTGGTTGGAGTGACAGAAATGTTCTTATCAGCAACTTAAAATTGTCGTTTCATCTCATAAAGACAGGAGATAAATGGTACGCTTATTCGTGCTAAAGGTTCATTTTGTTTTTTTTTAATATCTCAAATTTTGTCTTTGGCTAGCAAATTGGAAGTGGGAGTTGAGAACATTCTGGCAAATGTCAATGTGTAGCAAGGGTCAGATGAAGCAACATATATTGCAGCAGAAGGGTGAGACTGGGAAAGGCAGTGGGAAGAATGACTTACTGTCAATAACAGTTGGTATTTGTGGCATGAAAGGTGTAGTGATGGATTTGATGACAGTATACTTAGTGGTTTGCCAGTCTGCATCTGTCCACGTGTGCTCCAAGAACAAGTCAATGCTGTAAATAATTCCATATACACCACCAGATACAGAACTCTAGGAGGTAAAATCTGTGATTAGGCCTTAATAGTCAAAAGCGCAATGAAGGAATGATGGAATAAGGTTAAATTCTTACACTAGAAAGAGAAAATAGTGTTGTAGGGAAGTTTGGGATGGATTTTGCTATGTTGGAATCCTGTTTCTTTGCCTGGCCCATTTGTCAGGTCCATGTTTGGCTCACATGCTGCTGAGATTCTTAGTAAGGTGATGCTGGGTCTGGGACATCCTGAGTAAATTTAGTAAATAAGTTTAGTATTTGCATGTATTTTCTTTTTTAGCTGTCACTGGGCAATCAGTTGTTTCTCTAATTCTGTCCCATTTTGCTTGGAAAATTTTTCAGTGCTTCCAGCAGCTCTTCAGACTAAGCATGTCTGGTGCTACTGTGCCCATGATTATTTAAGTATCCACTGATACACCAAAAAGTTAACTGCTGAGGAGGATAAGTCACAGTCACAGCACCGTCACCTTCATAACTTAACTAGTAAAGAGTCTTGTGAGAATACTGCCAGCTCCATTTTTACTTTTAACATTTCTTTGGTCTCTCCCTCTGCCTGTAACTATAGATTGACATAGATTACACTATGTCCAAATAAGTGGCTGGGCCCAAACTATGTTCTGGCAGTAAAACCTGTTCCATGTTAACTCATGATGACTGCATGAAAGTTGTTTGGGAAACTGCTCATTGACGTGGCCAGAAATATTCCAGGACCAGATCTTAATGTAATAATGTAGATGACTGAACTGCAGTACCCAGAAACCCCTTGTAATTTATTAGCATAGATGTTATCAGGAAAATACAGTCTCTTGCATCTACCATGTTTTCTAATTAGAGATACTTTTGAGAAAGTTCTTTTGAGACACAGAGAGGGAGTATTTAGGTCTTCTGGTATTTCTTGTATCTGAGAATTTTAAACAGCAATCACTTTTTGGAACATGGCTTGGAAATGTTTTCCATGGTGCATCATCCATCTAAAATGTATTAGTCTGTGACAGGTTCATACTAACCTTTAGTTTTCCTCCTTCTGCTCCAATAGGGATAGTTACTCCAATATGTGTCTTGTTGTGCTCCAATAAGTAGTTGTTCTTGTCTGGGTTTACTATATGTTGGCCGTCGACACCCATTAAAATGGTTTTAGACAAAAAGGTGGATTCTTGAAGCACTAATGTGGGGATAATACTTGGCACAGTCCATGTTAGTGTAGTATCAGTGAAGCTGGTACCATCTGTTGAGTTAGATAGACAGTCCTACAAGGCCGGGCAGTTGGAGTTACTAGTGAGCCTTCCCTCTGCAGTGGTTGTTTTCCCTGACTCCTTTCCACTGCAGCACTTCTACAGATTTCACTAATTAAACACCTTGTAGGATATTACCAACTGATGGCTTTTCTGCCATCAGAACCCTGACACTCAGACTTCAATTGCCAGTTTCAAATGAGCAATTAATTTATTAATTATTGACAGTCATGCTCCCCCTTATCCGCTCTGTTGTTTTTTTTGTCCCAGAATTTTGCTTTACTGGCAAAGGAATAGGACACAGAGCCAATTGCTTGGATTTTTTTCCTAAAAATACTAGCTTCAAGGTTGTGACAATTTAACATATCCTTCTTCCTCACTGATTGATCAAATTATTTGTTCAGATTGAGCTGAGAGACAGAAGGTGCAGCTACCCCTGTTCTGCAAAAAGCTAGACTAGCTCTACATCTCTACAGAAGAGGTCTAGGTGAGTCCCAAGGACAGAGCTTCATCCATAGATGGAATTATGTGACAGTGAAGAGCCAAAGGTGCTGAGGTCAGAACAGGGAATGCTCCCTGGTCCTTCTGCAGCAATTTTATTTGTCTCCAGTTCTAATGTGGGAGTCTGAGAAACTAGACTAAGGGCCAAAACTGCACCAGGAACACAAGTAATATGTCATAGCAGGGAACAAACATGTTTGTTCAGGACTAAGGCCATGGACTCTTAGCTCATGCTGCACAGAGGGCAGCTTGCAAACCTCTTCTTTTAAAGAGTAGGTCACAGGGAATCAGAGAGACTGTGTTTCTTACTAGCTACTTAGGTAGTAATTTTTGGTGAGCATGAAAGAAAACCTTACCAAGAGGACAGGAGACTGTCATGTCAATCAGCAAAAGTAACCACCGCTGCCTATACATGGAAGTGGAAGTGATAATGTTCATATCTATACCACCGACCTGTTGGGATGCAGGAAAAAAGACGAACTGATGTGCTAGGGAAGCAGTGGAAGAGCACAGTTTTGTTTCCAAAGTGAGAGCAGCAACTCACCACACTGATTTCAGATTCATTGCTGTGGTAGGGAGCACGGAGGTACACTCGGGAAAGTGTATTATTGAAGCTGTAGCCCAGTTTTGCTGCATCGCTTACCAGTATTCTCTTTCTCCCTGATGGAGAAACAAACATCAGTTGCCATACCTGGTATGCAACATTCTGAGTCTGCAAGAGAGAGATGAGCTGCATCAGATCAAAGTCTATCTTATAAATAGCTGTGATGTTGTAGTGTCTGTTTTATTACTAGAACATAACTGGTCCACCCAGACAAGAAGCATGCTTGGTATATAAAAAACTAAGGAATTTTCTGTAGAGGTAGTCCCATACCAGCTCTGTCAGAAATTCTGATTGTTGGCCTTGATCAAATCCCCTTGGAAAAAATGCCTGTACAATTAATATGATGATTGCCTTTATGTCTGTCGATTATTGCAGCAGTCCAGTAGTCACGTGACAGAATACCTTTTATCAAAAGTGGCCATGCTGTGTCAAAGATAAGACGAGATGAATGTTGTGGTCTAGAATGGTCTCCTCAAATGGTATCCATGTGTGTGGAGGGGGTGAGGGTGTAGGGGATAACCGAAAGAAAAAATGGCCATATGAAGAAAGTGAAACATAAGAAAAATAGAACAAGTATATAGACTTGCCTCCTAATACTTTCCAGCCTCAAATTATTTTCAGCTCAGAGACTCTTGAGCTTTCTGTAGCTTCTTTGTATGTCCTATTGGATTTCGCCTATATGAACGTTTCCAGGCTATCCTTGCCACTAAGCAAGATTTTAGCAGCCACATCTTTTGGCAGGGTGTTTGACAGATTCACTACACATTGCATGAAGAACTGCCTACCTTTGTCTGTTCTGTACTCAGTCTCCACAAACATAAAAAGCACATGGCTCTGCTCTCCCTCCTAAATGTCTTTTTGCAATCTAGAGCTCTAAGAAAACTTGAGAGCGTTTTTGAGTACCTGGTGACATCTTTGTTTTGACAGAGATGGGAGCTGTGCCCTGAGAATTACTCATGAGGTTACTAAGAAGAAGCTGTTTGAAAAGACTCCTTCATACCTCTGGCAGTGCTGACATCCATGCCACGGTGTAGTCATTTGAAACTGCAGGGACATCAGTCTTCACTGACACCTGGGAACACAGAGGTGATTATTTGGAAACAAACAAATCTTCAGCGTTATTACAGGCATGGGAAGCAGGTAGAGGTTTTTCAAATTTCTTTTCCAATATTTGTATGGATTTAGCAATTTGCATTATTTGCAGGTGATTAAAGTGTGTCCTGAAAGGTTCTGCACTCTTTTAAGTTCTATGACCTTACACTGGAGGTTAAAACCATTGCGCTTTTAGTGGTTCACGTGCAGAAGGAGAAGTACCTTTGTGTGTAACAGGTAATTCAAAGGTCCTGTTTCATAACTGGCAAGCCATAGACTAAATCATTCTGTGTAGACTTCCAGAGGCATCTGGTTCTCTTTACTGAAGGTACAGGGAAACAGGCAACTTGCTTTAACAGAAATGGTTCCCCCTTCCCATGCAGGCTGGGCACCCAGAAATGTTGATAGAAGGTTGAACAGCCAAATCTAGAAATAGGCAGGCTCAAGCTCACAATGCGTGTCCTCTGTGTTGCATGATGCAATGGATTCCAGGTTTTAAAATTTCATATAGAAGGATAACATTGTTTGTGCTGCAGCACTCTGTAACATGAAATTATTGTTATAAAGAGGTCAGGCTGCCTCACTGCTGATTTTCTTACAGGGTGAAGCTTACAGCATCTGTATACTTAACTGAATTTCACTGCATGCAAATACCTGTGGCAGGTAAATGTTTTATTGGTAAGCATCCACAGTTGCACCCTATGCTGAATAGCAGCATGCATGCTGTGCACACAGTCAAACCTACATCTGGTAGGAGTTTGTGGAGCTTGCTGTGCTTGGAGAGAGCTTGGCCTGTAGTGGTAAAACTTTTACCTCCATGTAGTTTTCTTCACACACAATTTCTCTTGAGGCCCAGGAAGAGTAGGAGCAGTACATAGGGTAGGTGTAGGTCACAGCTGCACTCATGCTTGCAAATGAGGAAACCTTAATGTTCACAGTCAGTGAAAACAGCTCATCTGCCTGGGAAGGAAAATGGAGGTAAAGCGCTCTTGATTAGCTCCATTACAAAGTCTTCTTGATCCTTCAGTCCTGCAGGAGCTGAATGTGAAGCCACGGGCTATGCTTCTATCTTACATGGAAGTATATTTATCTGCAGAAAAGCAAACAAAGGCAAAGTCCTTCCGAAAAATTTTTCAGTCTGAACATCTTGGTCATTGCACAGCACAGTGTTGTTCATGTTAACATAAGATTTCCCCACACATTTTTACCTTATTTTCTCTGTGGGGCTTTCAGGACAAGCCAGAAAATATGTGGGCAAGATAAGAAGGTTTTTCTCTGGTATGTTCTGTTTCTAGGTTCATTTAGTTTTGACTAACATTTAGAAATTAGAAATCCAGGCTAAACATTATACATATTTTAGGAAGGAGTGAATCACCTTCCGGAGATGCCTGATTCTCTACATTGACTATTGTGGAAGCATAAACAACTAGTTTAGACCAGACATTATCTTTCAGATGGCTAAAGTTACACCAGGCAAATTTGGATCTAATAGATGTGTGTGATCTATGTCCCTAGGCATGTGTTAACAGGCACATTACCACACAAATTAAGCCAGGAAATGATCTGCCAGAATCACACTGCAAATGTTGCTTTTTCAAGCAGATGCCTACTTCTTTCCAGAGAGGCTTTCAAGAAAGTCTCTGGCAAATCAGCAGTAACAAGGATATGCTTGGGGGCTGGCAGCTTATCAGCAGCATTACACTGTCATTTCTTGGGGAGAGGAAATCCCAAGTCAGTCACACTGAACGAACATCATACTGAAGAGCTATTGCCTATTCATTTCTACACACCATCAACACTAGTTCAATACTTCTTGGGTTCTCCAAACATGCTGTTGGAATGCTGTATAATATCCCAATCTTGCCTTGCTGGAGCAGATGTACTGTCTGGAGTGGCTTTAGACCCATCTGCAGGTCTTACCTTGTTGGCCACATGACAGCTGAGCACTGATGCACGGAAGATGGGGTTGCCCCATACATCTTCTGACAGGACATAGCCACAGCGAGATGCTAGTCTGTCATCCAGCAGGATGGGGCCAGCATAAGGATCTACAAAAAAGGGCATCGGGAAATGATATGCGGATTGGAAAGCTGAAAGCAGCCGGTTGAACAGAATTGAGGCTTCCTCACATTGCTCTCTTCAGAAAAGAAGTCCAGCTGGGTTGGATGTGCTCCAACAACATGTATTGTTAAGAAGCTGGCAAAGCTCTGCTGGTGTGTGTTAGAGAGCATGTGATAGTCTGGCATATCTCATGCTCACCCACAGTACATACATACACTTTAATGGCCACTGTGCTGTGTTCAGAAGCTTGTGCCACAGCCCTCTTGAAGCACTATTACAGAGTTCCACCGAGATATCATATGTGTTTCTCCTTCCCTGATTTTACTCAGAAAAAGAGTTATGGGCCATCCATTTCTAAAAACCCTCAAGATGCATTTTGGACAGGCAGTTCTATGAGTGGGTCAGGTTTGCTCATCTTGGCAGGATGCTGTGTGCTGTTAAGCCTATGGGAGAGCCAAGTAATAGGCACACTGGGAGCTGGCTGTGCTCAGCTCTTGATGCTGGTCGAATTAACGACATCATATTCTGTTAATTATCTGCTTTTCTGATTAAGGAGCTATTTTGGTCTTGGGTTAGACACAAGAATCTGTACGAATAGATAGGGTTTAATTAGCTGTCATTGTAATTTCAAGATTTATCTGTCATCTTTATATGTCGAACAGTACTAATAACTGCTGTTTCAGTAGATGTATTCTTGCAGCCAGGATAGACTAAGCAGATAAGTGAGAGGAATTTTGGAAGAGGAGAAAATAGCTTTCATGAGACCAACTGATAGAGCTGGAAGAAACAAACAACCTTTTTGTGCCTGAAGGCTTGTATGTTTTTTCCAGCAATATCAGTTGCTCTCATAAAAGCTATCACTTCTCTCCACACCCTTGCTGTACTTGACTTTTTCAGTTCTGCCTCCAAATCAATCAAAAAAAGCTCAAAACCCAGGAAAAAGTAGTCTGATCTCAACAGAAAGAAATCTGTTTTGGGTTCAAATTGCATACTTTGTTCAATTCAATGCTAACGTTTTCTGTTTTTCATCTTGGTTAAGTAGATTTTTGTTTTCCTCAGCAAAATGGAGACATTTGTTCGATTTGATATAGGACAGTTTGCTAATATTGTGATGCTGAATTAAAAAAAAAATAAAATAAATCCTTTATTTGCTGAAGTACATGCTCAGCATTCACTGAGAGTGTTTTCTAAGTATCACCCAGCCAGTACTGCCATAGTCATATATATTGTCTAGGGTGTATCCAAGTTGCAATTTCATCTTAATTTTCTTTGTTAGATGTGAAAAGTCTCAGCAGAGAAAAATATGACAGCCAAATGTCAGTCCTTTCTCACTGAACCATCCTTCCACCTTTCCTCCGGCAAGCTACATGTAAGGGGCAAAAGGGCTGTGGCTGTAGATACAGGCTTCGCTCACCAGTAGGGTTGCTGGCCAGAATGAAGTATGAGAGGCTAGGTGTAGGTAGGTTCTTTTGGGGTAAATGGGCAGCTAATTGCGACATAGATGGCAGCAGCATCCAGATCACATGCATGGTGATCATGTAGGTGATTCCCCCTCCATCAGGGTGCTCAGGGCAGCCCCTTGTGACTCACCATAGATTTCCAGCTGGAAGAATTTCCCCTGGAGCAAAAGTTTATTCAGTTTCATCCAGAAAATTCTGGAGCGGCAACTGCTCTGTACCAAACCTGGTGGTGTGGGCACATGGAGAGCAGATTAGCCAGTGGGACTGAAGGACAACAGGCATTACTTAGTACAAGTGAAATAACCATCCTTGCTTCTCCCACTATCCTTTCACCAACCTGGGGGAGCCATCTGCCTCTCTTGTCCCACACAGAAGAGCAAGAAAAGCATCCAGATCCTGTGATGTAAACATATGTGCAAACAACGGGGTAAGCAATAAAAAAAAGAACAAGATCAAGATGGAAAATGAAAGAAGCAGCAACCAAAGTCTTGGTACCTGCATAGCGAGTAACTCACAGCTTCCATTAGTCCAGAGAGACCTGTGCATGGGCAGCGAAGTCCTCCTGACTGTGAAGGAAACTAACCCAGCTGTGGAAATTAGTCAGACTCAGGGGGAAAGGTAAATCTGACGTTTTACAACAGAGGTTGCGCGGTCTCCTCCAGCTCCTGAATGCTGCAGTGCCCTCCGACGTTATCTGAACTGCTGGCAGCAGGAGGCAACGTCCCTCTCGCTCAGCCTCTGGGAGGACAAAGCACTCTCCTGCCAGGAGTCCCAAGGTCACAGGATGCTGCTGAGCCCAGCTTTAGTGAGTGCAGCAGGGGGTGCTCACAGCTTTCCTTCAGGCCCTGGGAAGCAACCTCGTTCCCGGTAAGCCAGTGGAGTAGCTTTGGCTTCAGGTCTCAAGTGCACGTGAAACATGTCTCAGGAGATATTTTAATTGGGTCTATGCAGGAAATACATTTTTGTTTCTGTGAAATGTCCCAATGACCCAGCCATGTCAGAGATAACAGCAGTTCTTTGGCAGCCACACTCTTCACTTCTGTGGATCCAGTCAGCTCGCCCTTTGATTTGTTTGATTATTGGAGAGTGTTTTGTTGCAAACATCTTGTGCTCTGCTAACACTGGATCAGTCAGACCATGTACAGGTCTGTAAACAGCCAAACTTATTGCCTGAGAAGAGAAAGTCCGTGCTCCTGGTGGGAGCTGTGGCAGATGGGAGCATGCCAGGGGAGCAGGAAGGCTGAGGCAGAAATACAGCTTGTGTGGCATGGATGTGGCAAGGGGAGGTGGGGAATACAAGACATTCAGAGTTCAGTGACCTTTTTATCTCCATTTTGGTGTTACCAAATAACCGGTCTTAATTTACTCTTGTTGATGTGTAAGCAGAGCTGTGCTAAGGAAATGGGATTGTTCTTACGGTATGCTTCACACTGCTTTGGGGTCAACAAAAGCCAGTGAGGATGTTTACTCTCTGATCAGAGCCATTTCCCCATTAGTCCCCCTAGCTCAGAGGTCCTCGGCAGTAATGGCAGAACACGTGCAGCCACCCTGCGAGATACATACACTCACTTTATACAGCGGGAAGTAGTATAGGAGTGCTCTGGAGCAGAGCCCTGGGGCTTCAGCAGTCTCATAATTAATGCCCGTTGGCCGTAAGACCCTTTCCCGTTCAGCAGGACCTGAAGTCTGACTTCTGCAGTGAACTTCTCGTGAGCTCGCATTGAACGCACCGTGTGATCCCGGCCTGCGGTAACACCGTGTCCTCGGACTCAGGGTGACTCTTCATTGAATCCAGCTGCGGCTGAATTCGGCTGGAAGTGGCGGTGCTCAGATACCACAGTGATGAGTGTGGTGTAACAATGAGAATTTGATTTTTGAGTGAAAACTTCAGTATATTTGGATAGCAAACCGTTCCAATTCTGATAAGCCACTTCCAAGAGCCATGTAGCATCTCTCTGAGATACTGGGAGTCAAGGTCTGAGGGAGCCATGTTTGAAAGAGCATGCTTGCAATTTATTAATGAACAGCCAGCCATCAGGATAGGTACACAACTGCAATTAACTGCCTTCTTTGCACAAGCGGTGGGGAGATGAATTTCTGCGTCTTTGGACAACTCAGAGCACCACGATTACTTTGCTTCTGGCAATACTTGTGGTCCTAAATATGGCAGGCATGACTTTGGATGTGACATAGTAATTGTGGTCAGCGTGCGATAGCCAGCTGTTGGCCTCGTTGTCAACCAAGCAAAGCAAAGCAAGTCCAGGTCAAATGGTTTTGGCTTCCAAGGATCACTTAACTGCTGCGGAAAGCATTGTTAGCATTGGGAGGCTGCTTGTGGTCCCTAAAGTCTCTCTGGTACTCATTATAAAGGTAGGGAGGATAAGCTTCTGCATTCCAGGTTATTATATTTTGTCTACTCAGTTTTCCTTGCCGTTCTGGCTGAATAAGAGCACCCATCCTCATGTTCTTTTAGGATAATAAACAGCTGCTGTGTTTCAACACTGAGATGATGGCGTTCTGTGGTGGATAAGATGATTCATGTCTTGGGTTCTTTTGAGTGAAAGGTACTGTTTGAATGTAATGTTTTGGTTTCGCTCTTGTTTTTGTCTCTTTTTTTTCTTTCCTGTATGGGTTTGGAACTTTTGCATTATATAATGTGATTGAAAGTTTAAAAATGGCCACTTGGAGCAGCATACGTATAGCACCTCTCCCAGCTAAGCTTGCTTTTGATGGTTAAAAAAGGCTCTAACCCATTGAGTCACGGGGTTTTTCTGTTTTTCTGTGGCACTGGAATCCCTGAAGGATTTTCCATTTTTATATCACAAGTCTTTTAATTAAAACTTTATTCCCAATTTGTTGGGATGGAGGAGATATTTCCCCCCCCCACACACACGCTAGATCCCATATGATGCTTTTAGGTAAGTTTAGTAGTCTGATACTTGAGTGTACAATGGAATTAAATGGCATTTATTGCTGGACAAAAAGAAACTGTTGAACAATAAATGGGGAAAGAAATAGGTGAAGTCTGGTTTTCACAGAACTGTATGTGCTGGAAAGGACCTCTGTAGATTGAGTTCAGCCTCCTGCTAAAGCAGGTTCCCTAAAACCTGTGGTTTTTGCCACTTGTGGTTTTAATGTACCAAAATCAGAATCTTTCTACATTGAGATGGGAGACCCCAAGATAAGAGATCTTTCTCCTGTTCTCTTGAAGCTGTAAGACTGGTATATCTGAAATAAAGACAGAATTACTGCTATTTCAGTGTTTCTGAACATAGAAATAGCTGTCCTCTTGGTGACCCAAGGCATGATAACCAAATAGAGGGACATGGGGAAAATCTTTTGGAGGAGATCTTTTTGAATGGAAAGATTTATACCTTGTGGTAAGCTAAGAATTAGATATCTAGATTGGAAATTCAGTGGATGAGGAATGGGAACGATGCTCAGCTTTATGTCTGGGACATGTTTTTTGTGAGATGCAGGGAGGTACAAGAAACCTTCACTTGCAGGAAAGCATTTTTCTCTGGGAAGTCTCAATCACCTGAGCAGGGGTGTGTGCCTGAGCTCTTCCCTGCATGCTCTTTGCATACACCGGGAGCAGTCAAAGAGCTTTTAAAGAGAAACAGCATGTAAGCACAGTAATGATTTAATTTGATATAGAACCTCAAGGTAACCTTGTTGATGCAGCTAAAGTACTCTGCCTATATTCGTGTGCACACAGTGCTTGAGGGCTGAGGCCTTACTCTGATGTGCATACCCTGTAAGGAACAATTACAGAATAAGCTGAAGGAGGTAATTTCTTCCTTTCCCCATGAGCTGGTAGTTGGCTTATACCCTGGCCTATGAGGGTTTGCGTTCTCCATTTGTTATTATAAAACTATTATTCATGTTATTGTCTCTATAATGTGTGTTTAGAAAGTGCCCTTGTGTTTAAGCCATTTTTATCTTCAAAATATACCACACTCAAATTCTTATGAGCTCCAGAAAGCAACACTTGCTGTTGCTGCATGCCACTAAATTGTTAAAGTGGTGGAAAAAACGCATATAAGCAGACCTGTATAACGATGGGCTTTTAATTTTTTTTTTTAACGTGCTGTTGGTGTTAATTTCTGTGCGCCTGTAATGTTTGTGTTCACTGTAACTGAACAATAGAACTTTGTTTTTGTTCTTTGTGTAAATTAAAAACATCTGTTCTCTTTATACAAAAAGTTGTTTTTTAAAAGAAGCTGGTCTGATCTAACTAAATACCAATGCTGTGTCCACAATGAGTTACTATTAATATTTGGGAAAGGCAACCATCCAAAGCAAGTGTAATGTCAAATCACTGGCGGGAGTGCATATTTATTGCTAGAAGTGACAGATAAAAATGCAGAGGTTACAAAAACAAAATTCTTGTGGATGACTAATGATGCATATATATGCCCCCAATGCCCCATCACCACATTTACAATTGGCGGGGTGTTCTCCATGGCCTCTGCTCCCCAGGATTAATTGACAAGAAGCAAGTAGCTGGCACCCTCCCTGGGGGAATGGCTCTGCTCCACCTTCCCTCCAGCAGACCCTGAATGGAGTGACCCTCAGAGCCTGCTGGAATCTGGTCCACCTATTTAAGTTGTCTGACTTGTCCCCCACCTCTCTCTGGTATTTGATTGCATGGGACTCTTTGCCAGTGAAGGCATGTGACTTTTTGTGCAGGTGGAGGAGGTGGAGCACCCCATGCATGTTCTCTCTGTGCCTGCAATGCCAGCACCGTGGTTGTCTTTGGAGCTGGCTGTAAAATCTCGATATGAAGGAGCTGGCAGCCTGAGGCTGGAGCCTGTTATCCTCCTCCCAAGGAGCACTCAGCGGTCTGCACTCAGCAGTGGTACACTGGATTAGCTAGAGATTATTTCAGGGAAACGCATACATTACTTGTGGCAGAACTGGGGTCTTAGAGGTGCAAAGCTAAGTCTGCCTAAGTGGGTAGGCTGTGCTGTCACTGAAGTATTTGCGTACCTCAGAGACTATGAAATTATCCTCACAGACAGACATCTTGGGAAGGAAATAATTAACATTTCTTGAGATCTTTAGGACAACTCTACTTAGCACAGTTTTTGCTTAAATCTCATTTATCTCAATAAGATATCACTGTATCAGCTAACACTGTCCAGAACCTGGGCTTGCAGAGTTTGGATCTGCTTCTCCCCTTCTGCTATTTCTGGTGCTCTATGCCAGGAGCGTGCAACTTCACACCAGCAAGAACCAAGAAGAAAAAGTCGATTTTTCATTGATATTATTCATCTCCATCTCTTTGTACAATGTCTTTCCTCCTACTGTCCCTCTGTCCCTTACCTTCCTACCCACACCTGCTCCTGCTGCAGCTCATGGGGCTGGGGAAGCCACGTCCTATGGAGGCCAGCTATCATCAGCCTGTTGGTTGTATTTCCCCTCTGTGTCAGGCACCACTGGCTATCTCCAAGTTCCAGCTGAGTTCAGAACTTGCTGAGTCACATTTTTACCACAAAACTCTCACGTGCTTCCCGAGAGTCACAGTGTTCTAGGCACGGCTTGGCCAGAGAGGAGCAGACAGCTCTCACCCTGAAGCTCATCCAGGAATGCTGGCAAGGAGTTGCTTTTTATTTCCTATCTCGAGTTACCGCAACACGGTTAAGACTACAAAAGCCTGAAATCCCTGGCAAGCTAACATTGTACATCTGTCTAAGATGACGGCCAGCATGGACAACTGTGGGCTTCGGCCCATGACCAGGATGAAGCACTTTGTTTCTTGCTGAGCAGCTGTCATTAACAGTGATCTGTGAGGTTTCTTCCTGATTTCACCTCGTGATTTGCATGGCTGCTTTCCTCTCTTGCAGGATCTTCACACTTGTCTCTTTGGCTGCGGGGGGAATCCACCGCCCCGAGCCACGTGTTTGTTGTTCTCATCACTGCAATGCAAGAAAGACATCGAGGCCCTGGAGCATGTCCAGAGAAGGGCAACAAAGCAGTGCAGGGTCTGGAACACAAGTCTGATGGGGAGCGGCTGAGGGAAACGGGGTTGTTCAGTATGGAGGAGACTCAGAGACCTTATTGCTCTCCACAACTCCCTGAAAGGAGGTTGTGGTGAGGTGGGGGGTCAGCCTCTTCTCACAGATGACAGCGATAGGACTGGAGGGAATGGCCTCAAGTTTCACCCGAGGAGGTTCAAGTTGGATGTTAGGAAAAATTTCTTCTTAGAAAGAGTGATGAGGCATTGACACAGGCTGCCCAAAGAGGTGGTGGGGTTCCTGGAGGTGTTTAAGGAAACAGTAGTTCTAGTACTGAGCGATGTGGTTTAGTGGGCAATATTAGAGCTACGTAGATAGTTGGACTAGATCTTGGAGGTCTTTTCCCAACCTTAATGACTCTATGATTCTATGATCGTTTTGCTGCTGGCAGGGTGTGTGCTGTGTCTGTCTGCTTGATGATCCACAACCTCCTTAATCTCTTCAGGTGGATGAGGACAGAGGGATAACCTCAGTTCCTCTATCTGTCCAATGGGGACAGTGCTTGCTCCCCAGCATGGTTGTTGTGAATTAGCAGGTAGTACTTAAGAATTTGCTCCAGAAGAGCTGTAATTCACCAGGCTGTTTCCTGGTGAGTGGAGGTCTGACAGGGGATGATCTGTGGATTCATTGTCTCCGATTGTTGGCAGTATATGTGCCTTTCCTAATGGTGGAAATTGGTGAGTGAAAATTCAGCGCCACGCTGGAACAATAGGGTTGTCCACTGTGTTCCATGGGAGACGTGTCAGACTCATCCCTTTGTGCCTGGCTTGTAAGAAGCTGCCCAAAGTTCAATGTCACCGCCCTGACTCACTGGAGGGAAACCTGCAGGTCTTTGCTTTTTCCATCTGTGCTTTCCTGCCCCTTAGTGCACTTTTGCGTAGGTGCTTTTTTTGCCTGTTCCCATTAGGTGTCTCCCTTTTCCTCTTTTTGGACCAGCTGATTCTGTGCATGTTCTGATGGACGATCACTCTTTACACACTGATCTAATTCGGGGCACCCAGAGCAGTGCTGGGGTCAGACACCCTCTGCCAGGACATCCCCCTGTGTTACAACTGCATGAGAAAAGCAAATGCCAGAGGGATCCCTGATAGCAAGCTCTGCACGAAGGAATGCCCCTTCCCCAGATCCTAATGTGATGTGATGGCATTGATACTCCTGAACCTACGCACGTGGGAAGAAAGCCCCTTTCAGGCACTTGTGCCAATGCGATAAAGAATTCTGCCTGAGCCAATATCAAGACCTGTTAATGTTGCTTTGTTGGGAGTCTTTTAACTGTCCCTTCTGTAGCCAATTTCAGAATCTACCTCTGCTTTTATCAGTGAGATCCTTTTGTAGCCCCTGTGACATATCGTAGAGCTGTCTATAACTAGTCAGGTGCTGTGCATCTCTTGACACTGCGCACACATTGCTGCTGATCCAATATAATGCAGATTGGGAAGGCAATAGCAAGCACAGCACCCTCCATGCTCTATCATTCAGTGGCATGCTCCTAGGGCATCCAGAAAGCACCTTGCTCATGGATTTTGTATGTCACTAAAGCCTTTAAAGCTGATTGCATTATTTTATTCTTATCCACATTCAACGCTGAACCCACCACCGCCACTCTTGCAGTGTATACACATAGGTCATCTTATTGCCATTTTGTAGAGGTGGGGATGTAAGCTTGAGGCTACGACAATATTCTGTGATTTGGGTCCTGGAGCGGGACTTTTCTTTTTTTTTTTTTTTTTCTTTAATTCTGGAACTGGGCTCCTGTAGCTGGCAGTGGTGTTAGTTCAGCTGTCCCACAAACAGGGGGTTGTTCCAGATGCAGCTGCATCTATAATCTTTGGAGTAGGCTGACATGTAAAGATCATGTTGCATCTGGTCTCTGTGGCTTGGGTAACTTACCAAAGGTTGCACAGCTGAGGCTGGGAAGCAGTCCAGCTCTCCTGCCTCTGATTTCTGAGATCCAACTTTTACAAGTGCTTCCTCCACCACAGAGTGGCATTGATGAGGTAAGTCATTAATGTCAAGAGAGGTAACATAGATGTAGCCAGGTTGGCAAGATGTGGAATACAAGGTGGTTGGAAAACTGGACTGATGTGCTCAAAAGTGAATGCTAATGAGTGGAAATGTGGCTGATGGTCAGTGCTGAGTTGCATTCCTTGGCTGTTGGCACTGGAGTGGATCAACACCTTCATTGTTGTGCTGGGGGATGGGATGGCAAGCATCTCGGTGACCTATAGATGATAAGAACTGAGAGGGGCGGTGAGTGCACTGAAGCCTTGGCTGCTGTGCAGAGAGACGTGACGAGCTGAAGGATCATAGGGAAGGGACCTTAAACATTATCTAGTTTCAACCTCCTCCTACGGGCAGAGTTGCCAACTAGTAGGGTCCTATTCAACTTGGCCTTGAATGCTCCTAAGGATGGGGGTATCTGCAACTTCTTTGAGCAAATAAATGGGCCTACAGGAACCTCAACAAACCACATGTGTTCAGCCAAGGACACTGGGCTGCAGCACATGGCATGCAACATGAGGCTAAGAGAACTAGGTTTGCTCAACTTAGAGAATAGGGGCTCAAGGGAGGGTTGGCTGTTGTGTCTAACTGCCCAAAAGAGGATTGCAGAGGAGAGAAAACCAGGCTTTTCTCAGGTGTTCATTGCAAGAGGACAGGAGGCAATAGTCACAATATGCAGCAAGTGTAATTCTAACTGAATATAAAGTAAAAAAAATCATAATCAGTTGTTAACGATCAGCATAATTGCCTTGCTCAGAAAGGCTGTACACTTTCCATCTCTGAAGATTTTCAAAACATGACTGAACAAAAGTCCTGGGCAACCTGATTTACCTTTGAAGCTCTGAGCCCGAGTTCTGACCAGATGACTTTCAGAGGTGCCATTCAACCGCATTCATTCCATGACTATACAATAGCTGGATACCTACAGTATAATTCCTGCTGTATTACCCCAGTGAACTGATATGAGTCCTTCATCATTACTGTTTTCACAGGCACACCTTTTGTAGCATATATCACAAAAGAGAGAAAAAATCCAACAACAAGAGGAAAAATTGAAGCAAAGTAGTACAAGAGAGCTACACAGAACCTCCAGTGTTTCAGAGCTGCTGGACGCTGCTAGTGTTGGCATGAGAGGAAGCATAAAGTGGATTAAGTGCAAGAGCAATTCTGAGTGAGGCATTCTGCTAGCAGTCTCCTGTCATCCTCCCACTTTTCAACATGATGGCGATCCAAGCTGTGCAGTCTTGGATGTAGCTCCAAGCGCTGAATCACTTTGACTCCCCTCCCTCCCCTGCAGTGATCACACATAGGAAACAGACATGACTGAGAGAGACATGGGCCAGTTTCTAAAAGGAAAGTCACTTTTGAACACAATCTTCTATGGAAAGGGATTGTTTGGTTTCGTCGCTTAACAAACACCCCGATGGCCTGATGAGAAACAGTTGTCAAGCTGAGTTTCCTTCCTTGGGCTTGGGGTTAGGAAATTGTACTTGCTGCAAAAGGATGTTTGTAGCCTTGAAATGGGATTAGTCCCTTGATATCCTTCCTCCTTCATAGTCCCCACTCACATTCAATACCAAAAGACTGACAAACGTTGACCCTGACACACATTGTCCCTGTTGTACCTTCACAAGGTAATTTTAACATGGTACGAAACTTTCTATATTAGAATATTAAGGCTGCAAAGTGAAATTCTCTCAGTGATATGATATTAGCTCTGTTCTCTTATTAGTGTAAATGAGTATCTGAAGTTGTGACAAGCTACTGCTTAATTGGCGTTATCTTCTGTGTTCGTGGGTAATGTACCCTGCTTGATAGCAGCCTGGTAACATGGCAGTTGGTTATCAAATAGGTGGTTAGTTGAACACTCTCTGTGTACATCTGTGTTGGTGCTTTAAACTGTGCCAGTGCACGGGACCAGGTCACTTGTACAATTCTGCCCTGGACAAATTTGACTCTTTAAATTTCACAGGCGCTGTTTGTTAGTACGGTCAGGCAGGAGATCTGAAGTGACAGTTTAGTGGTCCTTGATAGGACTAGAGGTAATGGCCTTAAATTAAGCCAGAGGAGGTTCAGATTGGATATTAGGAAAAACTTCTCAGAAATAGTGATGATGCATGGGTGCAGGCTGCCCAGGGAAGTGGGGGAGTTGTCATTCCTAGAGGTGTTCAAGAATGGACAGAGGTGGCACTGAGTGATGTGGTCTTGAGGGCTGATGGTTGGACTAGATGATCTTAGTGGTCTTTTCAAACTTAATGATTCTATGCTACTATGATCCTCAACTTTGATCATGCTTTCCTTGACTTGGACTTCCTTACCAACCTGCATCTGCTCTGCCTACTTCCATCCCAAGGTGCATCCTTGCCTTTACATTCTGTATTAATCCTGCTTTTCTTTACCTCACCCTGTCTCTAGGATGTACAGTGTAGTTTAGATCACCTCTTTGACTTGTAAACTCTCCCTGTATTCTTCTGCCATGGTCGATTCCTGTACTGCCTGAACCTCATCTTGCCTTAATTTTTATCACCAATTTCAGTCTGGCTGAATCAGTATGCAGACCTGCTATTCTTCAGCAGAGCTGTTTTCCTCAGGCTGTGAGTAAGAGAAACACTTCAGTATGTCCTTAAATCTATCTCCCTAGGCATAATTAAACATGTTCTCCTGTTACCCTGAGCAAGGAGGATGCCTGCTGCGGAGGGAGGCAGGATTGCCTAGAGAACTCCTGAGCAATGTGGAATAGTTCAGAGAGTCTCGGCAGGACTGATGCTAAATCACTGATGAAAACAGCAATCTGTCAGCAGTGTGTTTCCTGTTTTTGTTGTGGCCCAGATGATTTTGCAGCTGAAATGCCAGAAGTGACACATATGAATAAAAGATAGCAGTAAATACAGACTGGGGGAACAGTATACTGTATACAACGGTATACAGTAATTGTAAAGCACCAGAAATTAAAAGCTAGAGTGAGCCTAGGGATAATCTACCTTAGAAATAGGTGATATGGCATAATCTGGGGAAAATGGATTTGGAACCAGCTAAACCAAACAGCCGTGCCTAAGGCTGGAATTAGCACTTTTCCCTCACTTGCACTTAGTATCATATTTAATCCAAGATCTGCAACAAAACTGTTTCAGCTGTGTTGGCCAGATTTTGAGACCTCAATAATCATTGTTTCCTTGCACTTCTGGTGTTGGGCTATTGTTAAGTTTGTTTTTCTTTGCTCTTGCACAATTTGACCTTTTACCTCCTACAACCAGCCTTAAAATAATTTTTAAAGCAGTATTTCTCAGGTTTTAGAAATGTTTGAGAAGATTCTCTCAATTGGAGTGAGCCTGCTTGAAGCTGTATCAGGCCAGAGTCCTCCCTAGCTGGGAATATGAGCAGCTTCAGGCACTGAAAGATAGTAGCTCTGTGGTTAGCACAAACAGTTTCAAATGGTAATTACAATTATTTCCTACCCCTCTTACCTAGAGGAATGTAACTGCTGCAGTCTGCTGCCTTGCTTCTTTTAAAGCCTCTGATCTTCACCATTTTGATGTTTTGCTCCAGTATCCTCATTGCACATGTGCCAAATAATCCCACCATAACAAGCTTAGCTCCAGGAGGACTGCTTGCGTGTTTCAACTTATAGAATCATCACAGAATTGTTTGAGTTGGAAGGGACCCTTAACTGTCGAATAGTCCAACTCCTCAGCAACAAGCAGGGACACCTGCAGCTCCATCAGTGCTCAGAGCCCCATCCAGCCTGACCCTGACTTCTCTGTCTCCAGAGAAAGGGCATCCACCACAGATCTGGGCAACCTGTGCTTCACCACATTTATTGTAAAAAAATTCTTCCTTATATCCAATCTAAATCTCCCCTCTTTTAGTTTGAAACCATTTCCCCCTGTCATATCACAACAGACTCTGCTATATGTGTGCTTACATGCAGTGCCTTTGACCAGGCTTTACCTTGGGTTACCACCAAGAAAACCAATGGAAATATATTCAGGGAGTATAAAAAAATAATGAAGCATATGTCTACCAGTCTTTAATTACATAAACACTCTTATAATAAGCATCCTTGGCAAAATCTATGACCCAGCTGTGCCACTTTTCCTGTGGTACTTCTATGCCTGGATCCATCCTGCCTAGCTGAGTCTCTGAAGCCAGGGCAGAAGGGGATAGCAATCAGATCTTAAAAGACAAAGAGCAGTCTATGTGGTTATCAGCAAAACCCTTGCACCCCAAACGTCCCTTGACTTGAGCCGGTTGTTCAGGGTCCTGGTCCTGCTGCAGCTCTGAACCAAAGCCACGGGCTCGAGCGGGGCTGCGGGTGACTGCAGCCGTCTGTCCTCTGTGCCCAGAGCTGTGAGATCAGAGTCTGAGCATCCACATTCTCCACGCAGATGATTTTGCACTACACGTACAAACCAGATTATTGTCAGCAAAGAATCATGTATCACGCAGCAAGTTAAGAAGGCAAAGTGCTTGTCCTTCAGGAATTTCTAGCTATGGAAAATAACAGATAGCGTGTATCCACAACAGAATAAGAGAGAATACCTCAAGAGTTAAATCTGATGCATACAAAATGCTGCATGAACTATAGCTCAAGATATTCGCTATGTTCGTTGAAATCTCTCTCACGCAGCAGTTTAAAAGACATTCACGTTTTTTCAAGTAATCTTTTCCCAGCTATTCTGTATTAATAGCTATTTACATAATAAGCTATTGTAAAAGATATATGCATAACATATTTCTTTGAAGATATGCTCTGGGTAACTTGGAATAAATCCTACCTCATTTAATACAGATTTTCTGAGACGTGTAGAAAAAAAATGAGAGTCCTGAAAAACCTGGAAAGGATTCAAATCTGATGAAAAACAAAAATATTTTATATGATTAAATTTTCCAAGCAGCTTTAATAAATACACCGATATTTAAAACAGAGCAAAACAGCGCGGAGAGGTATGTCAGCACTTCTCAGGGCTTCAAGTCGTTCTGCAGGACGTGAATACTGCAGACTTACAGCCAGCTGTTAGCCCTCCTTGTCCTTCTAAAATGGCTGTGGTGTAATTGAGTAGGTAAAGCAGCATTAGCAGGTGTTGTGTAAAGGTGTTAGAACACCTGAATTCTTTTGACTGTAAGCAAAATAAAACAGAGGTCAATATAGCCAGTAAGCCGTTTAAAAATTAAGCTAAAATTTACACTTTATTTAACAAAATCAATGTGTTTTTTTTTAATTTTATTTTTAATAGCAGGGTAGTAAAAAGGTGGAAAGAATCACGTTTACGCCTTAAGACTGAGGTTCCTTCATGTCTATTTATATTATATGCCTTTGGAGTCCATATCCACTCGTAAGCTATATAAAAATTCCCATTTTTTCAGCCCTGATTTTTCAGGCATTTCAGCAATTGAGTATATTGTCTGTGTACAAAATTCAGTTCTTTGACTGCATGTTTTTAGTACGCAGAACTCGAGGTTCTGGAAATGTTTCATTATCTATTTACAGCACTCTTTTGAGAGTGTCACTCATGCACTCCTAATTGAAAAAGAGTTAAAATGGGGAAATGAAAGCAGAAAAGAAACACGTGTCTGTTCTGCACGGCACAGCCCGTCTGTTAGAGCAGATCTGAACACTGATCTCGTTGATTTGCATCAGATTCCTTTAACTTTTGTCTGAGTCCTTACTGAAGCTGTTGGAATTCGTTTGTAAATGTAGACTGAAGGTTTACACCATTATCTCAACAGTCGGCTCAATCAGGGTAGTTCACTGAAAATACCTATTTAAAACTCAGAGGCAGAACATTTAATGCTTTCCTTTTTCAAATAAATAAGGATCATTTGCTAAGGAAATGGGAAATTGGAACTTTGTTTTTTACATTTTCTAGAAAACAGATGTGCTTTTCATCTTATTAGCTTTCTTCATGTTGATGTGATAATGCACAATGCTTTCCAAGCCACAAATTAGGCTTTTTAAGGCATCTATAAAAATTACTTTTAAATTGTAAAGTTCAGATTTTTAATAAATAAATGTTTACCAATCTGCAGCAAGAGAAGCAGTATCCAGGGTAATAGAAATTTAGTAGGACTTTAAATCATAGGCTCCAATTCCACAAATCACTTTAACATGTAGTTCAGTAGATGAACAATTCCTTTAAATTAAACATATAATGAACTCCATCACCACAATGAAAATCGGGCATCTAAATAAGGAATCTTTCCAGTGATTAATAAACACAGCACTCATTTTCTGAGACCTGCTTTCCCACTTGCTTCAAATTTAGATCCAGGATAGGAGTGCAGTTTGTCTGAATTTCACAGGTAGATTTTTCCTGATAATTTCACTGTTCAGGAGACTCCATTTGCAATTCTTGGTCAACTGGATCTTCTCATCACCTTGTAACACAAGGAAGGGCTTGCAATCTCTGAGAGCATGGGATGATCCCTAAACTTTGTGAACATGGGTCGCCTGCAGGGATGCAGCTTTGGCCAGACATTGATGGTTGCTTGCCACCAAAATACGAGGGGCTGGCAATGAGATGCAGGAAGGATTTTCCTAAAAGATGCTAGTGAAGAGCAGAAGCCTGCTGAAAAGGATTTTGCATAGTGATGTGAAAGGAAAACCTTGACTGGGAAATCCTGACTGATTCAGAGGACAGTTTTTCTTTATAGAAAATGCTTAAACATTTTGCAGACAGGAATCCTATGAAAGAGTTGCTATGTTGTTCTCTCAGTAACAGTGACATGGCGGGCATGGCGGGGATGGGTTGATGGTTGGGCTACATGACCTCAGTTGGCTTTCCAACCTTCATGATGCTATGAACAACAAATCTAAGGTAAAGAAGATGATTTTTGTTCACTTTCTTTTATTTTCTTCCCAGCCATTGGTGAAAAGAGTCCTAATCTCTGTTTCTAGGACATGTGTTTGCATTGCTTCTTTTCAAGTAAAGCTAGTAATATATTTGTATCTTTTGATAAATAGATACTTACAATATTTTAAATTATACTAGAGAGGAAAATGGGAGCAGAATGCGTTAGTCTGAATGTGCCATTTCAGTGAGAACATGTTGATCTTTTTGGTTTACATGTGAAACTAGTGGAAACGTTCATTAAAAAAAAAAATGAAGGGAAAAGGAAAATAATGAAGATTTTAATGCTTAGGAGAGCGGACATTTTCAAGAATGCACAGACAACTGGACAGGTGCAGGAAGAGGAAGGTGCGGGGGGCAAGAGGCTCTCCTTACGCCCAGTCAGTTCTACCGGGTTTGCAGGTTTGCTAGGTTTGCAGGTGATTATTCTGGAAGCTTGGCCTATTCTCGGTGGAAGTTTCAAGCTGCTTAGATAAGGGCTGCTTAGAACTTTTCGTTTTAAAAGGCTGCTATTCAGCAGAGAATGGAAATGATGAGTTTTCCAAACAGTGGGGTACAATGACAGAAACTGCACAGCAGCACTGGAGATGAAATGCATGAATCTAAGGCTGATAAGCATCGGCGTACAAACTGAGTATTAAGATAATTTATATTTGTTTTTCTTTGGCTATTATGAACTTTGATGATTTTCATCCTCATTTAATAGCACAATAAATCATTCTTATGAACATCATGCTCTTTAATTGCTTCCTTGTTAAAATGTGAGCTAATTGTCCTTGGTCTTGAAGTAAAATTTTAGAGAAAATAAAATACAATTCTGAATAACCCAAGTTTCTTAAGTTCAACAAAGCTGCAGCAAAGTGCAAATGTTAGAACGGCCTGTTGGTGTGTTGCCCTCTGGAAATGATAACAACAAAAAGCACCAGTGGGTGTTAGTCACTGTTGCTGGATAGAGGGCCGTGACTGAAGAAATTCTAGTGCTAGGTCTTTGTCTCTGGCCACTGCCGCCTCTTCTGACTGTAGCACTGATCAGTGCTGAAGGAACTCCTATCTAAGCCTGAGTACCCATGCTGAACATACTAGCGCTACCCTCTCTCAAATGGAGCGCTTTCTGGAGAAAAAGAGCTCTGCTGCTCAAAACTTGTATGCCTGCTCCTTGGGAATAACACCAAAGAATACCTTATAAATGAAGTATGCTTCCCATTAGGGATTACAGCATCATTTGATCAAAGTCCACTGGAAATAGCTTTTGGCAGCATAGATGTTCTCTGTAACTCTTCGCTCGCTTGAGACTGATTGGCAAAGTTGGGAAAAGCAAAGCTGATCTGAGGGTGAAAGGATAGAAGAACACAACAGAGGTTTTATTGTTGTTTTTGTTGTCTTTCTCATTTTAAGGAATGGCTGTGTGAAATTGTTTTTTCGAATGCAAAGAAAACATTGGCAATGGGTTTATTCTTCTGCAGAGCTTATCGTGCCCTACATGCTGGCTCAACTTGTAAAAAGTAATGCAATACAGGCATCGTTTAAAATTAAACAACTTTTTGGCAACTCTGGTGAGATATATTGTCATCGACTGTAGACTCAAGCTCTCTCTGCTTTGAGTTTAATGAAATCTGGGCAATCAAAATGTCTACCTGGCAGCTCACAAGAGATGCTTCATGTTCATTATTTTGTAGTTAAACTATTTATCTGCCCCTATGTGCAAGGCTACAAATTTGTATACATTTTTATATAGTCTATTTCCATTGTAAATTACCCATAAATTAGATACAGACTTTTAGGCACCTCAGAACATTATTTTTTTCAATCTCTATTTGGTATTAGGGGTAGATATTGTTGAGTTTTGTACATTGGTTCCTCTTGAGAAGGTTGGGGCTTTTTGTTGGGAGAGAAATACGTCACTCTGCTGCCTCTTCTTCCCATTCTGCGAGATATAAATCATAACATTTAAAAAGATAAAATACTGGTGCACGGCCATTATTTATGGTTTTTGTCTGAAGACTGCAGAGTGTCTGACAAATGCAAATTGATCCTGACAAAATCTCAGTGAGTTATTATGCAGCTAAATGTGTCTTCCATAGAGATGGCAAAATGTAAGTAATGTGATTTATAAAAATCTCCCTGCCTCAAACTGCCCCCTCCCAAATGCACTGTAAGCATACTACTATTTAAATAAGTTTGTTTTCATGCTTCAAATAAATCTACAAGACCAAAGGCAGAGACAGACGATAAAAAGTACAGATCCCTCTCTCTTGTCATATCCTATGTGACAGTTTAGTTTTTAGACTTTGGTGCAAGAAAAAATAAGGGCCAGTGCAATGACTTGATTGGACTTTGTCTTGATCCCAGATGATGGTACCAGGGATCTGACCTGGTACCTAATCTGAACAGAGAGATGCATATGCGTTTGGTTTTCTCCCGTCAATGGAGAAGAGGAAGTCCTGCTCTTGGCTTCTACCCTTTACTTGGAAACTGCTGAGCTATATTCAGCTACTAGCTATTAAGCAAAATGTCCCATTGTTAGTTTATGGGCCATTTCATTAAAAAGAAAAAAAAAACCTGTAAACATATGGCTCCTATAGAGAACCAAAGAGAATGACGGAGCGGAGCGCCTTTCTGTTGAAGCGGGTCCTAGAAGAATTTCTCTATAACGTCTTCAGGCCTCTCTCTCTCCAGGCACACATGTTCCAGTTCATTTTACTTTTATTTCCTTTTTGTGAGTGTAATGTGCAGATTACACAGCTGTCTTTTTGGTTATTAAATGGGTTTTTATAGTTTAAATACATCTCATGTCTGTGCATATAATGGTCCCAACATGTTTATGACAGGTTATGTCATTGGTTCCCTTGTTAGGGAGACTAACAAAGCTTCCCCATTAGCTTAAGAGGCCTGGGAATTTTGTGCATCCTGTTCTTGTTGCTGTATGTCAGCGCTGGGCAGAATGCCATTATAGCTCTATGCATAATTCACCGGTTAAGAACATGTGAATATGTCTCCCTCTAATGTGTGGCTCCAACAACGACCTGCTCTTCCCCAAAGCCAGCAAAGGCAGACTTGCCAATTCTTGTGATTTTATTGTGAGTCTCTTGACATTTGGTGTGTGCCTTAAAAAACACAGCTCCTGGAGTTAATAGGAATGCATAAGAACCTCAGCTTTCATTTGAAAAATAACATAACATACTCTGAGCCTTCCTGTTGTGAAAGTGTTTGGAAGTGGCCCCCAGTGGTTAAAACCCCAGAAAGTAAATGCAACCAAACCCAAATGTGTTATTAAAATCATATCTCATGGTGTGATTTTTATTTAAAGACAAGCTCATGACTATGGGAACCTGTCTGTAACTTCTGGATGGCTCAAGCTGGCAAAGTACGAGAACTGTTCCTGTTCAGGCACCGAGCTTTTGTACTGCTGATTCTAAAATTCCCATGCTTAATTCCCAGTGACAAAGAGAGTGCTGATCTGTGTGTTGCTAGGGATTTGTCTCATTGGCAGCCAACATCCTCAGGCCAGCTTGAGGATCTGAAATCCAGGTATGTTGCACTCTGTAAAGAGCAACTCTGCTTTAGACCTCTTGCTAGGAAGAAAGATCAGACCTGTGAATTCCTCCTTGATTACATTTGTGTGGTTCAAAGAGACCTTAGTTTCTTTCTTTCCAGCTCCAGAAGCCACACAGCCATGTTAACAGAGCAATGAGCTCTGGTTAACATATCCTGCTTTTCAGTGTGGTACTTATCTATACAACTTCCAGAAGGGAACTGGATTGCATCTGACCAGCTTGGAATTTGGGGTAGAGTGTGTTAGCCTGTCCACACCACAAGTAAGAAACTTTAGGGAGTTGCTTCTTCATGGTCAACTACCAAAAGGGGGTCCTTTGCCACTTAAGCTGAAGGATGTGCTTTCCTAGTGCTTTGTTCCTGCACACATTTTGATAAGTTTCATATTCATTCACACTGTTAAAAAATGGAGCAACCCAGGCTGGATTTGAAGGTTATGTCCCGGGTTTGTAAATCTCCATCCACACCATAAGTAGTCTTTTATCTGAACTGGAATTCATAAAGATTGTAGTCCTTTCACCAGAAATTGGCATTTGCAGCAACTTCAGCACTGGTTTGATGATACTTACTGCCACCATTCCTAATATTCTTCATCTTGCTGTCTTTTTTCATCCTTTTCCTCCTTATGTTGAGCCAGCACCTGTGGTCCCACATGGGCAAATTTGGCAGGTCCAGAGAATGGATAACAAGCTCTGTAATATATTTTTCCAACTGTGTCATCTGGCTTATAGGAGAACTCTGGCTTAGCTGTACTGCCAGTACTGGAATGACTTTGGAGCCGTCTCCTAGCCCAATGGTTGTAAAGCTGGCTGGCTTACTTTGTTTTCCTGGACAGTGTATTGTCTTTAAAAAAAAAATATATATATATATATATATATGTATATATATGTGTATATATATATATAATTCCCTATTCACTGGGAGAAATGCGGTCCATATGAAACATGTGACATTAAAACCTGATTTTAAATTCCTTCTGCAATCCATGTGCTAGGTTTATTAAGATGAAAGAAAGTCTTTTTTTCCAGTGCCCCTGTATGTTCTTATTGTAGCTGGGAAGGGTATTCTAGGAACTACCTGAATCTCTGCTTGTGAGCATCCAAATATGAGCTCTAAGAATGAGAGTTTACTTCCTCACTTGCAAAACCACAGCTGTGGTTAATGACTGTAATGGAGATGAAGCAGCACATTTTCTTGTGAACATTAATAACTCCTGTGCACATTTGTCCACATTTTGCAACCACATTTTCAAACCACTGCATATTTTTGAGTGGAAGCTGCTTGAAAGAAGCCTCTCTTGCTACCAAAAGCTGGCGCTTGTTTTTAAAAGTCTGCATTCGATTTATAGAGTAGAAGTACAACAGAATTGGTGGCTCAGTACTAGAAAATCACCAACCAAATAAATCAACTCACTGTTATTGATCTCAGTTTCTCCCCAGAAATGGTGTTGGACTTCAGCATTCCTCAGACTGACGGAGTTCATTTTTGAGTACTTGCCATGGTGCATATGTCAGTGTTAGCCACTGACTTTCCCTCATCACAGCCATCTGCAGCCCTCCTGAACAAAATCATGTGCAGCATTGTGTTTAATGTTCCTGAAAGAAAAGGGAACATGTAATAATTATTTTAAAATAAACACCAAGGGGACGAGTACTATGTTCTTTGGCTTAATTCATACACGGATGAAATCATTCCTCTGCACAGGCCTGCCAATGTCTTGTTTCAAAGTCTGAGCCTCGGAGGAGGCCTGTGATCACTGAATGAAGTGTCAGCCATGCCTCTCTCCTCCCCCTCTGCCTCAGCCTTGTGAACTACAAACCACAGCCACAACAGCATGGTGGCTGCAGCCATGTGATATGAAATATCAGTTCTGGCTAGGAATGCAGCACGAACAGTAAAAGTGAGAGGGCCAGCTTTGACTGTCCTGCTCTGGGTACGGCCTTCCATCCATTTCAGTGTGCAGTTTGAATCCACACGCTGGTACAGAGCCACTCACAGGCAGGAAATGCTGCTGCTTTGGCTACACAGCTTGAATGGCTTGTGGAGGACCTGCTGCTTCTCGAGGAGAGCCTGGGGATGTTTGGGTGCTCGATGGGTCCCCTGCAAACCAGTGGCAAGAGGCTGCCCAAGCTGGAAGGCTGAGGCCCACTGTGGAAGGGCCCAGCACCTGTGCTTCAGCTGCTGGCATGGGCGGCATGCATCAGATGTGCAGGTGGAAAATGTGTGTGTGTATTGGGTGCATGTGTTGTATTCATTTATTCTCCTTCCTTCCTTCCTTCCTTCCTTCCTTCCTTCCTTCCTTCCTTCCTTCCTTCCTTCCTTCCTTCCTTCCTTCCTTCCTTCCTTCCTTCCTTCCT
>JAPSGF010000024.1:1199981-1299967 GCA_035772895.1 Perdix hodgsoniae | reverse complement strand
ATATTTCCAAAATTCTTGAACACCTCCAGGGATGGTGACTCCCCCACCTCCCTAGGCAGCCTGTGCCAATTCCCACCACTTTTTCTGAGAATTTTTCCTAATATCCAATCTTCCTTCCCCCTCTTTTCTTTTTATACTTTCTTTATTTCTTCTCTCTTTTCTCTCTTTTTCTCCTCATACCTTCTTCCTCATCCTTGCTCACTTTCTGTAACCTATGTTATGCAACCACTGAGATACCCAAACCCCCCAAGGGAAGGTGCCCTCTATCACAGTGTACATGGGATTCTCAGATCTGATATCTACCACCATGGCAGGTCCAAAGAAAGCCACCCACTGCTCCCAGCAGGTGAACATGGATATGACTCCCTTGTTTTTGTTGATGCCACCATGGTCACTACAGGGCAATAGTGATGGCACAGAGTAGAAACCAAAGGTTGGCACTTAGTGCAGACAATGCTGAAGGTCACACAAGACTGCACAGTTCTCAGCCCATGCAAGAAAGGTCCATTAGGTTGAAGATATGAAGACACAGGGATGCCTGCAGATTGCTATGGTCATCTGAGGTCTGACATGGTGAAGTTTGGGGTAATAGCTTTCTCACTCATGTTTCAACTGGGTATTTTACAGCTGATTGACACAGAAAAAATTGCTACTTCTGAATGTATTTGTGCCAAATTGCAAGAGTGTGGATGTGATGACTTCTGCAGTGTCCTTTCCAGACCTGTGTTCTTGTGCTATCAGTGCATGGGGACAGAGAACCAGGAATTTGGCCAAGGCATTTCCCACCTTCTGGCAACCACTCTCCAGTTCAAATTTTAATTACCTCTGAGTCCAACCTCAAGATATTGCCAATGCCCTCAGCAGTTGTGTCAGCCTATATTCAGAAATTACAGTGAAAACATAAACTTTGCTTTGGCATTTGTTGTAAGGAACATTTAAAATTTTAAATACAATTCAGATGATTTGGGGTAATTTAGATGTAACTCACTTGTGTGGGTTTATTTACTTATTTATTTTCAAATCATTATTTGAATTCCCTGAAATGGTGACCATCTTGGCAAAGAGCAAACAGTACGTAAATTACTTATTTATTGTTTAAAGGCAAACCTCCTATGAAGAGGACCCCTGTAGAACCCACTTAATAATACTTTTAATTAGTGAACTTTGTTTTGTCTGTCTGCTAAAGGCTGATTTTCCTCTATCAGTGCCATCTTGTTAGTACTGAACCAGAGTAATTCATGCACCTGCACAAGGAGCATTTAGCAACAAACACCATCCTCTATCTGTACACAGCACAGAGCTGGAACATGAATGCTTAAAAGACTTGTGGACATCTCAGTGAGAAGATGCTGATCCAGTGAGCAACATCCTGAACAGATGTCTGCTCTGTAATTTCTTGCGTGCATCTTGGGGGCTGTTTGGCCTGTAGAAGAGAAAACTCTGTGGGGATCCGATAGCAGAATTTCAGTATCTACAGGGGAGCTGTAAGAAAGAAGGGGACAGACTCTCTAGCAGGGTCTGTTATGATAAGACAAGGTGAAATGTTTTCAAACTAAGAGAGGCTTACATTGAATATAAGAATTTTTTTATTTTAATTTTTATGTTAAGGACAGTGCAGCATTGGAACAGGTTGCCCAGTGATGTGGTAGATGCCCCGTCCCTGAAAACACTCAAGGTTAGGCTGGATGGGACTCTGAGCACCTTGATGGAGTTGTAGACGTTCCTGTTCATTGCAGGGGAGTTGGACTTGATGACCTCTAAATGTTCTTTCCAACTCAAATGATTCTATGATTCTACGTTAGCACTAGCAGATGTTGATCTGATAAGGGGGCTGCGTATTCATGTATATGTGTGGGTTTTTGTGTTGAAGAGGGTGATTTTCGTGATGACCACATTTTTGATGTACAGTAGCATTGGATGAAATGCATCATTACCCCTGAAGAGGGACCAGATCAATCACAATGGGTAGAGTTACCTAGCCTTAGCCATATGACTCGGTGGCTAGGGAGGAAATTGTTACTCTTCAGCCTGAGTGAAATGAGTCATGAAAGAAGCCAAGACGCTGGCTAGAGATCCTGCGTGAGGTTGATACAATGTTCAGTATGTCTTGGAAGAGCTATTTTAAGAAGAATTTGGCCAGAATCCTCGACTTTTGATTATTCTTTTTTCCTTCTTCTTGCATTTTACTGTTTCCCTCTAGCATGTTTTAAATGTTGTGTTTTGATTTATATCTGTAAATAAATCTCCCTATTTATGAAGATGTAATGTCCCTGGGGTCCAGAAGGCCCCAGCCATTCCATGTAACTGAAGGAGACGTTACCTAAGTGGGCAATGAATCAGAAGTGGGGCAGGAAGGGAAACCTATTTTTACCAACCCACTTGACTTGTGAGGAGGTCTGCCCATAAGGCAAGCGGGGGCAGCTGGTGGGGGCTCTGGGAAGGTGCTAGGAATTATGCCCTAGGGTATAATTTCTGAGCATTACAAAGTACTCAGACTGTGCTGAATTATTCTAAAGAGGAAGGAAGCAGGAGAGACGGTGGGAAAGATCTTAGGATTCACGTGCTGCATAAGCAATAGCCAGGGCATTCTTGACAGCAGAAGAAAGGCAGAAACTGGTGGAAGCTGCTAAAGTGAACAAGTTACTTTTTGTTGCTCTCTTGCCTGTAGCAAACTGATAAAATGTGCAGCAGCTTAAGTTAGGTTGGTCACTGAGTGGAACTACAGTGCAGATTTTCTCTGAAAATTGTCTCCTTATACGCTTTGCTGTCATTCCTCTGCTGCCACACTGATGCCGTGAAATAAAGCTTAATGTTAATAGTACAGCTTCTGGTTAGCATTCACCAGTCTACCTGTTTGGGAAAAAATATTATGGGAGACTTCTTCTCTTGGGAGGAATTATCCTTCCACCTGTTTCTGGGCAGGTTCTGGTTGCAGAGGGGCGATGTGATCTGCAGCAATTCAAGGTTGTGAGGGGTGCACATATCTCTCATTCAATCTTACTTTGTATTTATGGCCATTTTTGGTAGGGTAGAAGCCTTGTCCTAATATGAATATAGTTTTTATTGCTGTTGCTGAGATATTTCACAGACTAAGTAGCAAACATATATATATATATATATATTTAATTGGGCTTTTCAGGAATTTTTTTAGTCATCCACCTTGGTAATGATAGTCTGCTAGCTCTTCACAGTGAAAAGAAGATGAAGAATGGTTTTAAATACTTCTGCATATAGGTTTGAGAATCTGTTATGCTATGGTCCTGAGATATGGTTAGAAAAGTACCTCTTGGAAATGCCATCTTCTCATCCAAAATAGCTGCTACATGTTTGTTTGTTTTTAGTCTAAGTTATTAATCTCAATTACTGATGATAATGTGGCTATTTCAGTGAATATGAAAATGTTCTGCTAGCATTTTTGTTTGAAAATATTTTCAAACAAATATTTTTCCTTAAATGCCCTGATTTCATGAAAATGGGACCTTCCATATGAAAAAATGCAGTGATTTGAGTAAAACCAGGAAATACTACAGGTGGGAACCATCCTTAGATGGTGCCATTTCAGGCAGCCCTCATCTTACTTTCTCATAGGGGCCTCACTGCCATCTCTGTGTCCTGTTGTCAAAGTGTTTGTTCCATTTTGTTCTGCCTCCCTTTGCCCCAAGAGGACGTCACGGTATGATAAGAGATGAATCCAACGAGCCATTACCATTTAGCAAGCAGCACGTCATTTCAAAAGTAAAGTGTTTGTTTTTCAGTTTTTCCCCCAAAAGGCAACAGTTTTCCAAAAAGCGGAAAACTATTGGCGTAGGTAGGAGGCTGACTGAATTCCTCGACATGTCACATCAACACACTTATCAGCTTAGTAATGATGACAGTGTCTTCTTACTAGAAGTGAGGTAAGTGGCAGAAAGCAGCCAATTTGATTATCAACTCCCTTGAGGAGTTTGGGGAGTGACAAAGAAGAATAATTGTCTTTCGTCTTGCACATAGACCAAGTATGATATGTAATCACAGAGAAAGAGCACACACCGAGCCAGTCTCTGTCAGCTGTCTAATTATAGCAAAATCCAGCTAAATAGCCAGCAACATGCAGTCCTCATTAAATCAGTTGCTCATACAAATCACTGCTAGGGTCCAGAGGAGCTGGGATGGTGAGGAGCTGGACAGAAGCCACACAAGGGAAGAAGGATTTGAAGGAGGAATGGCTCTGCTGTCCTCCACCATTGGGGATTAAAGAACTGTAGTATTAATATTACTAGGATCTGTCTTTTTGTCAACATTTCAGTCGTGAATCACCCTAGGGATGTGAGGGACGATTACTCAGCCACACCGTGGTACCTTTGATGTGCTCTCCTGATGAAAACTCTCCTTCCTACCTTTTTAAGATCATGTTTTCCTTTGCTCTGGACTCTTTTATTTCATTTTGCTCACTGGTAGGAGACGAGGCTGCAACTCTTGTCAAAACAGAGGAATAAATAAATAAACCTCCCAGGTATTTGGTACAAAAGAACGCTGATTGCATGTAGGGAGCTGCAGAGTAATAACACTGAAAACAACAGGCAAACACATGGCAAAACTGGCTGGAATGGTTTGGAGATGTTCAGGTGGCAATATCAGCATGAGGGCTCTAAGAATCCTTGAAAGCACCTTGAAGTTCAAAGTGCAGAACATTTCATAGAATCATAGATAGGCTTTTGTTAGAGGTAACCATAAAAGTCATACAGATCCAACCCCTATGCCTTGGATTACCCACCAGATCAGGCTGCGCAGGGCCCCATCCAACCTGTCTTTAAACACCTGCAGGGATGGGGCACCCACAGCCTTTCTGGGGAGCCTGTATCTACTCCTTTTCCTTCTTTCCATGTCTTTTTTCTCTTAGGATCTTACAGTGGAGAAAATGCCTTCTTGAACTCTTGCTAGAGTTATCTGTCTTCTGCTTCACTTCAGTTCGTATGCAAACCCAATCCTCGAGCCATATTAATAGTATGATTCAGTAGCCATAGCTGACTGATATTGGAACAGGTCAGATCAGCATTTTTTTCTCCTGAAGCAGTTCTCTAGGGAGGCACAAATTAAAAAAAAAAACAAAACAATGAGAACAACTGCAGAAAATAAATCCCACACCAAACAACCACAAGCAAGCATGGTTCCCCTGAGGCTTGGAGGTGCTTGAAAGCCAACTTGAGAAATTCCTTGAAATCTTCTACTATATGCAAATGTCTGTTTGTAGGTAGCTGCCACCAGAACCTTGCTGCGTAGCTGGGAGCAGGAGTCATATCTGGGAGAGAAATGAGCTCCTGGCTGCTCCAGCCGCACTCACCTCCACCTCCTTCCTGCCTCTGCTGGTGTCAGCAGTAGGGAATTAAGAAAAGGCCTTTATGGCCTTTCCCTTTTCATTAGGAGCCTTATAACCATTGCTTCTAGACCAGAATGCTTTCAGCATGCCCTGAATACAGAGCTCTGAGCAGAGAGGTGATGTACACAAGCTGGCCACTAAGAGCTAGAGGATATCCAGAGAAGTTTTTCGGCTTAAAAAGGCAAGGATACATAAAAGGCAAGGCACCTTACTGATGACTTTGCTTTTATTTATTCTCAGAGACCGACATGAAGGAGTTTAAGAGCTGAATTCATTTTCAGCTGTGCATCGAAGTCAACAGAGTTAGACCAGGACTACATTTGGCAGTATTTCCATATCCTGCAATTCAACATGGAATATGTAATCATCTGACAGAGAGTTCAGTGTGTTTAGTTGTATAACTGCTAGAACAGATAAAGGATCAGCCAGGCAAACAGTGAAATATGAAAACGGTTCTCGTAAAAACATCCCAGCCTTGGGGCATGCATCTGCCAAGACTACTCCGTGGTGACATGAATGGACATAGCATTTAACTACTCTCCAAGAAGAGAGAGGATTACAAGGAGGTGGGGAAAGCAGAAGAAGCCAGTGCAACCCTGCCAACAATAGCAGGTTGCAATACTTAATCTCACTGCTTGTGCCAATGTGCTTCGAAGCTGCTGTTGTTTTTATGAGGAAAAATGCAGAAAAGACTAATCTGTGTATTTATGTCTGTCTGGAAATGTTATAAGTGCCGTGTGGTCATTCTGATTCCAGAACCAATGGGGTCGATATTCCCAGGATGGAGAGACTTGGATGGGGTGCCAGAACTCAGCAGCCACACGTGGAACTGAATGCAAAGTGAGTAAATGGAGAGATTCAGTACAGTGGGAGACACAGGCAAAGCAAGAACTGCTCAGCATTTCCAAATGCCAGGATTTTGGGGGGCTGTTTCAGCTCATATGTGCTTGAGAAGTTCTAGAGCATCATCCTCAGCTCTTTCCTAACACGATTCCTTCTTATGCAATTAGTTTGTTCATTTGTTGTCTGGTGTGACTGCTGGTGTGATGTTTATGCTAGTGAAAGCATCCTGTGTGCCATAAGCTTTAATTAAAATACGAAGCAATTGCAATAAAGGGCCAGTGGTTCCATGAGCTTCCTTCTACACCAATCTTTTCCTGTGCTTGCCAGTAGAAAGTTATTTAGCGTAAGGGGCTGTGGCTTATCTACTTTTCTTTCTGTTCTCAAACACAAGAGAGCATTTCTTTAAAAAATTCTAGATTTTTTCTAGATTTTTAATGATGGCTGCTGCAACCTGGTCTTCGGTCTCATGTCTCTCTTCTGACAGCGACAGCCAAAGTGGTAAATACAGCCCTGATTTTTTTGAGGCCACTGAGATCTATGTTCAGATCGCAGGCACAGGCACACCGCATAGGTTGTCAAGTGGTATTGCAGTAGGCCAGGCTTAGTAGGACTGTGTCCTGTTCCTGTTTTTAACTACTGCTGTTCCTGCCGGATGTTGAGGGAATGGGTGCATGGTGTCAGGCTATGTCGCTGGCGAGAGAGCAAGGAGGAAGCAGGTTTTCTGCTGGCTGCTTGAAAGATCTGCATAAGAAGTGGATTTGGACTCGTCAGGACATGCATTCCCAGAGGAGGGTGAAGGAATAACAGAGATGATTTGCTGCTACTTCGTACTACTCTTTGGTTACGTAAAAAAGCATAATATACTGATCCATCCTTCTTATCTGATTCTGCCATGGTAGTCTCCATGCTGTCTAAGGGTTTGTTTGATAATCTGTCTCTGGTGGTTTGCTCAGTTTTGCTTTAATCCAGCTAAAGCTTAGCTCTGTTTGACTGGTAAAAGACAGTGACATGTAGGAGTAAGGCTTCCTTGGCTTTCTTTGTTGGGTAGGACAGATATTTGGCAGCTGAGTTTTCCAGGGACCTAGGGATTAAAGTGAACCTTGAGTTTCTTCTTACTTAAAAGTCTCCATCTCTCCAAACTTGACATTCTTCTTCTATATAAGATATAAACTACTGCGGAGAAGAAACATTTTCCAGATGACAGTGCTCCTTAAATGGTGTTGTAGGGCATTGGTTATCTGTGACAGGAGTCACATATCTCTACAATACTCATGGGATCTCTTTTGCAATGGAATGGGTTCCAAGCGAAAAAAAACAACAAAGTGTGTGGACAGGTAACAAGGTGATCATTAACACAATCCTTGTCTAAAACATTTTTATCCACACTTATGAGCTTCAAGAAAGATTCCTTGGTGAATTTGGCTAAATCGGGACTAACGTGAATATGAAGTATTTTGCATCCATTTGACGCATTTGTAGAAGCTCTGATCTCTTAATGGCTCTGCATCTGCCCATGTTCCTACAAATTTTTAAGGAATCAGAAGAGCATTTTCACCACAGTGGTGTCGTATTTTGATGTTCAGTCAAGTTTGTTACCTGCCAGAGCCAAATCTGTCTGTTTAACATGACTTCCTTATACAATAAGGACATTTTGGAAGCGTTCTGTACTGATGGGAGCTTCAGTTGAAGTAGAAGACTGAAGTACTTTGTTTGGAAAAGAAGTAAATTGAATGTTCAGTAGTGTAGGTGCTTAAAATACAGATTCCTACATGTTTGGCTCCATTTTGCCTTGATGATTCTGTGAAAACCATTTTTTCTTGTGTTATCTGGGATCAGATTTCTCAAAGATACAGGATGCTTTGGGGAAGGAGAAACTGTATTTTGGTGGAAAGCAACAGACTAAGCAACAAATAAATAAATGAAACTTGCATTTGTGTAGTCAGACGCTGATACCATGTACCTAAAGCTTTAAAATCATATGAAGTTTATCAGAGGGTTGGAACACTCACGCTGGCATCCTTGCCAAATTTCTCTTGGGCAAATTACTATTCATCTTCCTAAATCCTTTTGGCAGTTTCTACTGGAGAAAGACAAAAGGTTTGCTGTGTGCTGAGGCCCTGGACAGAACACAGATCTGGGCTTGTCTTCTGTCTCTGCATGCACTCCTTGTCTGTGAAAGGCAATGCTTACGTGCTGTATGGATCAGGTGCCCACCAGGCTGATAGCTTCAGATGGCTGATCAGGGAGTAAATTACAGAGAGGTCTGAAGTCACTCTGGCAAGGGAAGCCCCAGTGGATGAAAGCTTTCCTCGTGCCCTGTCCTAGACACCTGCATGCTGCTACTGTAGCAGCTCCAACACTCACTTGCCCTTTCTTTCAAGGCATTTCACTGGTATTATGGATGGATGAAATGACTCTTGCAAGCATGTAGTGCAAATGAGCTGTGTGAGTGCCACAGTACATGGAAGAAATGTGAGTCATAAATCATCATTAACATCTGCTGGAAGACGTATCAGTGCCCCAGCAGCTGTAGGTTACTCTGTCAGAAGACTTGACACAAGACTCAAGACTGGTGTTGTTTGGTATGTTTGGGATGCAAGTTTGTCAAGATTGAGACTACTAATAGCTGCTT
The DNA here is from genome assembly GCA_035772895.1 of Perdix hodgsoniae. Taxonomy (NCBI): domain Eukaryota; kingdom Metazoa; phylum Chordata; class Aves; order Galliformes; family Phasianidae; genus Perdix; species Perdix hodgsoniae. The sequence goes on along the minus strand of JAPSGF010000024.1, from coordinate 1,291,136 downwards.
TAGAAGGCATGTCAGTTTTGGCTTAATAAATTTGTTAATATCAAGCAACTTTCTTCTTCCAAACAATGGTGTTGGTAATTCACAAGCTGTTATTCTTGGAGCCCTAGTTTAACAAAAGCCAGCCTCTCTGTCTGAATGTTGCTCCTTTCATATTTTATTGCAGAAATTACACAAAAATATTTGGCTTGTCTAATCAGGGCTTGACAATATAGTATATATTGCTGAAAATGTGTCATCGCATTATTCCTACAAAAATAAACTTTTGTGTTTTTTTCCCTCGTCCATTGGCATTTTGCTAGTTCAAACTGGGGAATACGGGATGTCTGTGCAACTTGTCTAATAATACAAAACAAACGATTTGAGTGTAATGGTGGTGTTATCAGGGCTACATAGATTGTTCTTTTGACCCAGTGCTTGTTTTCCTCCCTCTTTAGATCTATAGGTTTGGATCTGCAGACTGCTTTAGACTGTGCTGCTGGCATCTGCAATTCCAGGGGTTCTGAAACATGGGACTTGCCCTTCCTGAAAGTCCTTATTAATCCATGTTCTTACATGGGCTAGATCATGAAATTTGTTTTGCAAGAGTCCTTTAGGGCCAGGAAAGCTTATTGTAGTTATCTAATCTGACCTATTTCATTATAGAGGTCACTGAATAGCCCCCACAGGATTTCCTGCAGCTGGGGGAAAGAGTACTTGAAGAAAGTTTTCCACTAAGATCAGAGATGGCTGAAGGCTTTTTGGCAACAGAAGCAAAATTTAATTTCAGGGCAGCGGCAGAGTGGGTTGTGAGAGGAGGAGGGCTGGAAGGGGCCAAGGGATTTTGAGGGATGGGGGTGCGGATACTGAGGCTGGTTAGGAAGACTCCAGTAGGCAAGTGTGAGATAACCGAGCTTTTGGATATTGCGAGTATGAAATAGGCATAGGGAAAATCACAGAGGACTGCAGAGAAGATATGTAGGCAAGATTATTTTGTGGTGGATGTACAATTCAGTAGGAGGCCACAGGGCCAGGTTGTTTCAGGTAGAAATTTTTCAGGTGGAAAAGAGGAGAGAGAAGGCTATGGTTTCCAGAGAGAGGATGGAACTGGTGGTACTTTTGGAAAGCTCTCTTTGGGGGGCAGGAGGAACTTGAAAGACAAAGGAAGTTTGAGAGGGCTGTCCTTTGGCTGTTCTGTCAGGGTGAGGGCATGGTCCTGGCTCAGAAGGGCCACCTTTTTTCTGTCACTGCACAAAAAGACAGCCTGTGCATCCTTCTTCCTATTGCTTGGGGCTCAGCCCTGCTTACCTGCTGCCATGAGTTAGCTCTGATCTTAAACAAAAACTGTGCAAGTGAAGGAGAGCCGACCAAGGCTCTTGGTAAGCTGTTTTGGTGAGTGTTGTGAAAAATGTACACCACTTAACTGGACTGGATCTATTCAGAAGTGTGGGAGAAAACAAAATAGGGTAGTTTTGGCAAGGCTGGTTGACTGCTTGAAAAATGTATAGCAAACTGGACTTCTGTGGATTATCCTTCTCTGGAGATATTCGATCTCTTCTCTGGAGATATGTCTACCTTTGTAGCCTGCTGTAGGGGGTCTGCTTTGCAAGGGAATGGACTCGATGATCTCTAGAGGTCCCTTCAAACCCCTACAATTCTGCGATTCTGTAAGAAACGCAGGGCAGCAGAAAAGAGAAAAAGCTGTCAAGAACTGGATTAGGCAGCTAATGAAGGATTGAAACAGTATATCATGTTGCTACTGTGGAGGAAAATGAACACCTTCTCAGAGATGAGAGGTGAGGAAAGAGGAGGATATTTGTTCAGCTTAGCATGCAAAAAGCTGATTGTTGTCTTGTCAGACAACAGGATCATTGGCTCTGTGAAGAGGGAAGTGTGGAATGGCTAAAACTTTCATACCTGGCCCAAAGATTTATAAAAATATCCTTTCTAATATAAAGAAAGGATAATTTTGCTTTGCTTAACAGAATTGTTCAGATATCCTATCTTCTCTGCCCGATTTGGTATTCCTTTCATGTCACAGACCTGGTTCTCCAAAAACTGGAGCTACAAGCAGTAGCCCAGTATTGTGGAGGCGCATCAGGCCACATGAAGGCACCTAAGTCCAGTTCTGTTTGCAGACATCCTCTAATACAGCCACTGACTGCATACTCACTTCTGTTTTAGAAGCTGTGCTGCTTTACCTATGGCTGGAAGAGAAGTTAGTGCATTGCAGGCTTCCAGAAAGGACTGTGTCTTTCCTGATACTGAGCAAATACAAAAGGGTGAGAAGAGACTAAAATTAGACAATAGCATTGTTAATTGAATGCTGAAAAAAACAGAGCAAAGGGACATAACCATAAAAGCACAGGAGATCAAAAGAGAATGACCCTGTGGCTGCTTACCTGGTTTATGACTAGCAGAAGAATACAGAGATGTCATTTGCCAGACAGAAATGAAAATAGTTATTTTAAAAATTCTTTATTTATTTATTTTGAGAACAGTATGGGTTCTGGAAGAATATTTGCACAGTTGCATCTCTTAGGAAGCTGCTGCTTGAGTGACAGAAGGAAAGGGTTTTATGGAGAAATCAGATTGTCCCAGATAGGAGGAAGGTGCCCAGGCAGCTGTTCCGGGTGTCTAGTGAGACCAGTACATATCTGGATGCACTAGGTGGCAGGGTCTGCCTGTGACAGTGAAACACGCTGTGGGATGGTGCTTGCATGGGACAGAGCAGCAGGTGGAGAGCATATTTCCTCAGAGATGCCAAAAACCAGAGTCCAAAAGATCTCTATCTAAAGATGGTATGCAATTCATTAGCAAATGCAAAACAGCCTTCCACGGCATAGTTCCCTGATGAGCAAGAGACTTACATTTAGTTGTTTGAAAAGGAAAAAGGAGAGTTTCGCTATCGAAATGTCTGTGAACCGTGTCTTTGGGTAGAAAAAACACCACTGAAAACGGCTTAGCAACTTCTTCCTCTGTCCTTTTGATATTCAATAAATTTAAAATTGCTTGTTAAGTTTTGGGTGGACTGAGATTCACGTTTGCTCTCATATCCTGCACTTGGCCTGACAGAAACAGCTTTTGATTCTTGTTTGGAAACTCTGCTCAAGACTAACAAACTGCAGGTGCGTGCAGTGTGAGGGCCTGCTGGCCAGTGCAGTCAGGACCTGAGGCCCTCTCAGCTGAAAGCCTCACCTCTTATGAAAAGCCATGACTTAGGGGAGGGCTTTTCGTGAAGAAAAGGGTGTTAGAGCTGCTGGTGAAAGCCACAAGAGATAGGAGCAAAAGCAAAAACCTCTATGTGGAGGTTAATAGCAGGGTGAAGTTTGGCACCAAATGAGCTCCCTGGGGCCGTAAGCTAGGATGGTTTGATCACGCCTGGAATGAAAACCAGAGTAAGGTCCTGCTTTCTGAGTTATGGGTCAATGATGTTGATTGGCAAGAAGATCATACTTGGGAATAGCAATAACCCTGACCACAGTATTTGAATGTGCTCATCCCAAAAGCGTGCTTTGGTGCGGAGACAGTTTCCGTTCTTCTCTGAATGAAGCATGATGGTTTTCAACCTTCTTTCTGCAGATTGCAACATGTCATATGTTGGTTGTATATCTTCTATATATAGACATCCATTTCTTCGCTGGAAAGTTTTAGGTACCTCCGGATTACAGAAGCTTGAAAACCACCAGTGTGGTTATAGCCTGCACCATTTGTACTTCAGAGGTGTATGTATTAAAGACAGGCCCGAATCAAGAGAGGGATCTTCATCCTCTGGCTCTCTGAGGGAGTATGAAAGGTCTGTCTTTTGTACATTGAACAGATTAACAGTATGAGTCCAACTTGGGCTTTTATTCTTAGGTACTGATTAAATGTCATGAAGGTCTTGACTTCTTCTGGACATCAGCTGTTTTGGCACCAAGGAAGCAGTTAAAAGTTAAACGTGGACAGGTAGTGGACAAGATTCAGACACACTACCACTTTATACAATTTTTTTTTTTTTTTGCAGAGTCCACCTATGAAAAAGCAGTGTTACTTTTTCCTACTGCTAAATTTACTTATGGCAGCCTCTGCTCTCTTGGTCTTGTTGCACATAATTAATTTTGTCTGTCTTCCTCTGACTCCTCTTCCCATATCACTTGCTGCTTGTACCACTGAGATTACAGCTACTGTTTAATTTCTTCTGGCCTACAAAATATTGAGACTTCTAGATCTGTTCTGACCAAAATCTATGTTTGATGTGATATGCTTGGACTGACAACCAAAACTACCGGTAAGAAAAATAAACCTGATACTTTGCCAGGTGAGCAAAGGAGGAAAGTAAAGATGACCTCTTCCCTGCTTTCCTCTTCTCATAACTAAAATGGAAACTTTTAGAAGGCTGAAAACCAAGAGTGTATAGTCAGAGAGGGTGACTTTTCTTTGCTCTGCTGAAGTGTGAGGACCATAAAAAGAGGCTAACAAAGAGAGGGATCTCATCTTCCTGAGATGATGTAAAGCCAGCTATAGTGTTTGTTTTTAGTGGGGAAGGGAGTGGGATCTCTGCATTTCTGATTATCCTCAGACTGGTCAATGAACGCTTGGGCTGCTGTTTCCTCCTGAAGTCTGACTCCCTGCACAGTGGCTATAGTGTATGCCAAATGTCTTGATGGACTGTATGTGGGGATCATGCAGGTCTGTCAGGTCATGCCCTAAGTGTTGATTGCTTCCAGTGTAGTGAGCTTTTACTGCTTGGAGCCCGTAAATATGCCTTCATAAAAATTGGCATCAAACTTTGGCAATGCTCCAATGTAAGGGCAGAGCAAATCATCCTGAGTTGAAAAGCTGCATTTTAGCTGTATGTGACCACTTGTGCATTAACTTTACACCTCTGGCTTTTTCACTGCTTGACTGGATTCCCTTTTCATTGCCAATTACACATGCTTTCTTCTCCACTTACCCCAGTGAATCATGCCTCTTTTTCTTTTATTGTCTGTTTTCACTTCCCCACATCCCTCTTGCCCATATTTTGTCATCCCATCTTTCCTCTGGTGCCTTACCAAAATCCTTTGCCAGTTAGAGTGCTCTTTTCATTAGCAACATACAACGCTCATCTTGCCTCCTTCCATCAGATGAGCCTGGAAGAGGCCAATGCAAGTTCAGGAATGGCAATCCAAGTGCACCAGCAAAAAACACAAAACCAACACATTTGAATCAGTACATAGCTTTGTCACCAAAACCTGGCCCCAGGCTTGAGAATCATAGGAGATGCAGTGTTTTTGGCAGTGTAGAGAAATGAGATCTAGTCAGGGCTTTCCAGGTGCTTGCAACATATGGTTTTATTTCCAAGGGCTCTCTGAAAACAAGACATTGAGGAGGGAACATGGGCAGCCTGGGGTGATGCATGTCTGTCTACAGGAGAACATGAGTGATTTTCTAGCCTGTGTTTACAATGGCTTATCTATCAGGAGCAGTCTCCTGCCCTAAGAGCAGCCCGAGCTGGTATCCAAATACAGCGGATGGACTTTCCTCTTGTAAATGCCTTTTTGTTTCCAACAATGGTTCCACCAGACACCAGTCAGCCTTGACTGGGCTGAGTTCACTCAGCAAGTACCTCAACTCAATCACTTGTTTTTGGATTGTCTGAAAAAAGGAGAGAAAAAGAAATCCCAGGAAAAGCGAACATTTCTGAGAATGATGGTTGTTTGCTATTTCAATTCAATTTTATATGAACTATTTGGGTTGGCTACAGCAGAGCTGCCAGGTGGCTAAACATGCCGAGTGAGTGTGGTCAGTGCTTGGGACACGCACTGTGCTCAAAGCATCCAAAAAATTACTCCTGACCTTCATTTAGTCTGCCAATCACTGCAGGCTGCCCTTACATCACATTTTTCACTAGCCAGTAACAGATTCATAGAAGTTAGGGATGGAAAAGACCTGTTAGCTCACACAGACCGTTTTTCCCCCTCCCTCCCCTCTATTTCCCAAAGGTCAGCCCAGGGCTGTTCCCTAAAGCGTATTTTCTAGTGCTTTGTCCAGTCTTTTTTAAAATGACTCAAGTGGTAGGGCTGCCAGCAGCTCCCTCTGGGAGCCTATTCCACAGCCTAATGGGCTTCATTGTTAATTTTTTCCTGATTTCTAGCCTAAAATATCCCTTTGCTAGTTTTGTCCCATTACCCACTCGCACCATCTTCAACAGTTCCTCTCCTTCCTCCCTGTTGACAGCGCTAGTACTCCACACTGCTCAAACACCAGTTAGTGGAGAATTCAAAAGTGGTTTGAAAAAAGTAGATGCTATTGCTTCCTTCACAGACACTACAAAAAGGAGAAGCTAAGGAACTGGGAGAGGAAGTGAGTGATGAATAGAACCAGACACAAAATGCACGTCTCCTAACTCGTTTCATGGCCTTTGTAGATAAGAGCCTGTTCTCACCTCTCCAGTCAAATTTATATGTGGGGAGTTGAGAACAAGTAGAGAAGAGAAGGATGGATCTGCGGTTTTGATGCTGATCACAGCAATCCCTCGACACTCCAATTTATTGAAGTGGTGACTGGGAAGAAGGCTCAGAATCTTTCTACTGCATTATCTTCTCCAAAAAGTTTTTTGATTTCTGTTTGGACTTAACAATATTCAGGGCATTTGTTTTGAACAGGATGAGGCAGGTTGCCAGTATATTCTGAAGAGATAATGTCCTAAACCAAATTTCTGGATGTAAACAGATACTGCAGTAGTCTGACTCCAGCTCCAAGCTTCGCAGCTGGGCCTTGTCTTTAATGATACATTGAACCAAAATCCCAGCTCCAAACAGGCACAGGATCAGAGATGGATTTTGAGTTTTGAGCCTCTGTCTAGTCAAGGAAGGAAAACTTTTTCAAATACCCTTCATCAAGTATTTTCAAAATTGCTCTGTGACTTTTAGCCTCTGTCTTACTACTTCGTATACCTTTGTGAAGGTGCTTACTGAGTCAAGTGGAATGACAAATCTGTAATAATGTGGTTCTAGCTTTATCATAGCTCTTGTATTAATGCTCTTGAAGCAATCTGACATGGCACGGACCCAACCTGCAAGGTCCCTTGAGGACTGGGCCTTCAGAAACTAGAGATGGAAGAGACCTACAGGATTAGATCATTCTGTTCATTCCCTCGCCAATACAAGTCTGTTCCCCACGGTACATTTTCCAGTTCCGTGTCCAGACTGATCTTATTTTTAAATGATTCATATGATAGGGTTTCCTCCAGTTCCATTGGTGACTGGACAGTTGCCAGAACAAATTTTTTTTTTATCTTAGTTTGACTTTGTATCTTTGGATTCATCCAGAATTTTGAGGTCTGTGATTTGTACGGAGCTCTAACTGGCAGTAGACTGAGTAACTGGAGAGAAAACTGTAAGGACTTTGTCTTAGTTTCTCATGACAAACAAATCACTGAAAGAAGCCAAGAAAACTGTTATTTCAACAAGACTGGCAGGGCTGGCCCACCAGTGAGCATCCTCTGCAAAAGACAGATGTGGGTTTGTTTGGAAACACCTTTCCAAAACTTTGTGCTGACATCAGTGGTAAGGCTGCAATTTATACTCTTCCTATTGTACTCTCAGGGATGGTGACCGTGATTGCTTTCTCTGAATTTACAACCTGAATTTCAGGGGAGTTTGTGGGCCTATAACTGAACAGTGCTAATGAAGGAGCCTGTAATGGAGCAGGACTACCCAGGTACAGTGCTGTGAGCACAACTGCTTGTTTTGCCATTCTGCATCCCAAACACTTTGATTACTCACTGCCACACACTGTCTGCACTCCAGTGTTGTTTGACACTGTCATCCACACTGTTTGGAGTCCAGTGAGGCTGATGTCCATGCTTTTTGGATCTCATCTTTCATGAACAATAAATTATCTTCTTGAAAAACAGACATGATGAATAGTGCAGCCAGATTTCCTGAGGCTTTCAATGCTCTTCTTGGCCAGATGCTTTTTAAAAGGACAAAATCTCAGCAAGCTTTTGCTCCCTCCAGCCTAGGAAAGTAAAAACTAGTAGCAAGACTCCCACCGTGAAAGGGCCAAGATTTCACCCCTTATACTTTCTCCTCTTTTTGGACACTATTTCTCTGCTTCACCTCCAAAAACTTTTTCTTTTCTGAGATTTTTCATTATGAGAGTGAAATGTAGCCTTTGCCTTCAGGAACTGGTCCATGTGTTACTGCATCTATGGATGGGTAATGCTTAAAGGCAATGTTGCCAACAAGAGCCTGGTTTGGAGCTTCAATCATTTGTGAGGGCTGATGGAACACCTGCTGTGGATGCTTAAGGAAAAAAAAAAAAGAGCAATCTGGAAACAATGTGTGAGCAGAGAAGAAGGGCAAGAAAGAAGATGGCAGAGCACTGAGCCACTTCTCACAGAGACTCAGAATCTCTAGGAGCTTGCCTGCCTTCATCCTTGATGGGAGCTATGATCTTCCCTTGCAGGACGAAATTACCTATATTGGTTCGGTTGTCCACATCTTCATACTAGGCCCTGAACCGAAAGTGCTGGGCCCAGACCTATTTCCTTTTGGCCAATTAAAGATTTAATTTAAGTTGCCAGAAACAACACATCATTGTAGGACAAAGCGTGCTTCTTATGATTAACCTTAGAAAAGACCTGGGTTTTCACTAGCACTGTTACTTAAAGGAATGGCAAAGTCTAATTTTTTCTTCTTTCATCTGGCCCACTGCAATAGTCTCATCTAATGAGATCTATCAGCAGTTTATCTTCTTGCATGTTTTCTCAGAGGAGTTTACTTGTAATACTATTCTTTTTTTACCTATGGATTTTCTTTGGAGCCTGTAGTAATTTGTCTACCAATCTTAGACCAACATTAATTTTTGTTCCATTTCAGAAGTAGGGTAGTGTGGTTAGGTTGTGGTTGGACATCATGAACTTTAAGATCTTTTCCAACCTGAGCAATTCTATGATTCTAAATGGGATCCAGGCTGGTCTGGAGGGATTACTTCTAACAGGTGACAGTTGTGTCATGCTGTGCTTAATCTGCTTTGTTTATCGGTTTGGATTTCTACTTGCAGAGCTAAAACAGGTAACAGAAATATGTGGTGTCCTAGAACACTTCTACAACTGTTCAGCTACAAAGGCTTTTTTTACATAGAGGAAAAGATCACGAGGCAACCTGTATTGGGCTTAGTAGGAGAAAAATTATGATTGTTAACATTTTGGTCTGGAAATATGGTAGACCGTTAACAAATTATCTGTAGAAAAGTGTTATTCATTCTGCATTGATTGAAATGGAAGACTGACCACAAGGTAAATTATGTAAATTTTGACACAAATTAGCCAAAGTAAGATAAGTAGAAATCTAAGATGAAAATTGAGTCCAATTTTTACCAAATCATATACGTGGTTCTAGGTACTTTGAGCCTGCAGAACATGTTGTATTAACCTAACCCAGTGAATGCATTATGTCACTGTTTGGAGGGGGTAAGTTGTGTAGTCATGTATATTGTTTGTGATACAACATCAAATCTCTCTACTCTTCATGAAACCTATCATTCCTTCAACAGTGGTAAGATTTCTCAGCTGAGATCTGCACATTTGGATTGTTCAGTGTTTACATATGTAGGAAAAAATCACATTCACTTAAAAAAATTTCTTTTAGATAAAGCTAAATTCTAAATATCAATCACTGTTGTAGACGTGAATTAAAAGGTGATCCAGTTTCACAGTTGCTGAACAAAACCAAAGATAATTTTTTTTTTTTTTTAAACCATCCCACACAGCACAAATTTAACAAACTTCAGGGTAAAGTGAAGTGAGCATTTATTTTATCTGACATGTAACTTATTAAAGTAAGTGTGGTTTTGGTCAGTTTATTTATAGCACCACCAATACTGTAGATATGATGGGTTGCAAAAATTATGTCACAATCATACAGTCATTTCTGGATGAAAGTTTTGAGTTTTGCTTTAGACAAAACAATTCATTCTGATGAAAAATGCTCACTGTTGTGAAAATGGCAATCTTCCCTGAAAAATAGCATTTTGGCTGAAAAATGTTTTTTTTTTTCTTTTTTTCTTTTCTTTTTTTCTGTTTTTCACTTTCTGATGAAAAGTCAAAATTCTCCATAGCGAGAAAGGAAAATTCTGAGTAGCTTTAGCATGAGGTATTTTATAGATAGGCGAGAAATAATCTTGCCTCAAAGGGAATATAATATAAACTGACAAAAATCTAAGAAATTTGGATCAGTAATTCTGACGTTACAAAAGTTTAAATTCAGCAGCTTTGCATGTGTTTATTAGAACATCTCCAGTGATGTGTTTTTAATGCCTCAGTTTGGGATTACCCATGTGAGAACATCTCATTCCAATTGCAAAGTCCTTTTCCATAGTATTTAATGTCAGTAGAGACAATGAGATCATCTCGTTTGGCCTCCTCATGTACAATTCAGTTAACCCCTCTTTGAGTCCAGGACTCGTGATTGGCTGAATCACAGACACCAGAAGAACGCCAAAACTTTGCTTTCGGACAATTCTTTTGTTTCTTTTATTGTTTCAGTGTAGGTAAGCATTAAAATTACTCAAATAATGAACTGAAAATATGTTGGTTTGGCTATCACCAGAAGTTCTTGTTTATTATACAGTAGATTGGAGATCACCTTTGAAATTGTTTGTTTTTCTTTCTTATCTTAAGGTTGTGGTATAGCAAAAATTGAACGATTAATAGAATTTTGATGGCAGATATAGCTGATTCTTTCTGTCTGTGCCCATGTTTATTGGTGCATGAAAGGAGTGGGGAAAAGAGAAATGTGGTATTCTTTAAAAATTTGGGATTTTATTCACTGTAGTGGCTTTGGTCCCATCAAAGCTGTGGGAGGAGTTTAACATTTCAACAAAACATCTCCTAAACAGCATTCACAGGAGTGCAACAGTTCTTTCTTTTTTTTTTTTTTTTTTTTTTTTTTTTTTTTTTTTTTTTTTGCCACAGCATGATGCTGGGACTTCAGCCTGGCCTACTCTGGCTTTAAAATCCATCTCAGAATTGCTACTGTCCAGAAGACCATTTCTATCTTACACGAACAGCTCATATTTTTCTTAGATACATAGAATCATGAAATGGCCTGGATCGAATGAATTTATGGAAATACTTTGTTTGAGTAGATTCAGATTACCTGGCAATTCAGATCAACCTCGTTGTCCTCTCCCCACTTCCTTCTGCCATGCCAACTATTTTTACATCTTATTAGAAAATTATAAGCAATAATGGTACATTTCCTTCTAAATACTGGATGATAGGATGATAGAACATAAGCCTTAGGTTTACAGTTGTTATTTTGTGACCCTCCTAGAAACAGCCCTATTTAGTGACACTACTTAGCAATACTTTGAGATGTATCAGTTAGCTAATTGTCATTTTCTTTTGGTGTGAAGTTTTTTGGTACTGTATACTGCTGATTTTCATATCAGAACGTTGTGTGGTACCAACTCAAACACCCTATAAAATTTTATTACATTTACACAATTACATTTATCCAAAAAACCTCAGAGAATGAACTCAAGTTTTTTCAAGGAACAGTATTTTCCATAAAGCATTTCATGTTGTCTGGTATTCATTATAGAATTCTCCTTTATTCTGTTATCATTTAAATTCCACACGAGCCTTTTAATTCTTTCATTTGAGGTTGATGTCAAGATAATGAGTATTGTAACACTGGTAGGTACAAGTTGCCCCTTTCATGTGTTTGTACAAGATGATCATTTGTCTACCATTTTCAGATTTATTTAGTATTCCGGGATTTAGTAAAAATAAGCAAAAACTTACTAGTGAATTCCTCACGCAAATTCTTCAGGACTCCTGAGTTCATGTTATCCAGGCTGATGGACTTAAAATGTGCATCCTTAGAAGATATGATCTCATTCCTTCTATTGGACAGATAAAATAAAAATAGTCTAATCATACTTAGTGAATGAAAACACATTGTTATTAAATAAAAATAAATATTTTTCTTTGTTTTCATTACTGCTATTGAGAATTTTGTCTGTCGCTAAGAAATCTGCCTTCCTTTGCTTTGATCTCACTGTATTTAAACTTCTGACAACCAGTTTTGTCAATAACTTTTTCCTTTAGGATATTTTATCTTTTTTTATGCAGTACTAATCTGTATGCTTCAATATCTTTGTATCTCCTCCCATTTCTTGAATAGCACTTCTGAAATTCTTGCATTTAATGTATCAGTAGGCCAAGGCAAGCCTTCAGACAATGCTGTCCTTTTTTTTTATTTGATCCCATGGCCATCTAACTGGTTCTTGAAGAACTCTGTTATGTCTCCCATGTTTTTTTGTCAACATTTTTCCTACTAGCAAACTTCTCTTATAACGTTTTCTGTCTCAGAATATGCCTGTTTGGAAGCATGCAAGTGTTTTCGTTACTTGAACTGTACCAAGTTTGCATACATGAAATAGAAACCGGACCTACAGTTCCTGATCAAGTACTGTTTTACTGTTTAGAATTCAGTTCATCTTTATCCATCATAATAAGTTACCTTATGCAATTACCTCATGGATTTGCTTCCCATTAACAGTCAGGTGCTTTGTCATTCCTTTTTTCCTTTTGACATTTATGATGTCTCAAAGCCCTCTGCCCATTCTCATTAGAAACTTCCTTTAGACTTTGCTAGTGTTGATGACCCGTCATTGTCCATGATTTTGCACTTCTAACAGATCAGAATTCAGCCATGAGTTATCTGGGATCTGAGTTATCTTCTTTATCTGATAATCCTGCAGTACTTGCAGTTTTGAAGTCTTTCTTCTGATATGGTCAATATAGATTGCAGCTCCACAGACAAATTCCCATTTAAGGCAATGTACTTGATCAACAGGGGAAAGCTATATTTAAGATGTCCCTGTTGGGTCTTTCTGATTAACAAAGTACAGAAACCTTCATATTCTACCAGTTGAAGCAGTGAGATTTATGTATCCCTCAACAAATGATTCATAGGCTTTAAAAATAACAAAACCAAAAACTTCCTACAATTAATTATTGAAGTGCTAACATTGAATATCTGGTGCTTAGAAGGTATGACATTCCAGAGTTTGACCTGTTGCAAATCAGCTCTGTTGCCTGCCTCTTTTCTAGTTTCCCCTTACCTGCAAGGTTTACTCCCAGCATAGCTGTACTATATTAAAGGTGCATGATGTGAAATGCACTCACACTAGAGTGAAATTGATAAGCAAAACAATGTAAGCGTTCACACATTAATGAGGTTTGGGTTCAGAGATTTGGCGGCCAGAAGAGAACAACTGTCCCAGCTTGTCTGGCTTCCTGTGGGGCAGACAGTAGTTTTGCATTGCAAGAAACTGGAATTATTTTACACTTGTGCAAGTGAATGTTACTGTGGCTTCTAACTTGCCATAGAACTACTACAGCATGTCACATAAACATCCAATCTGCATTTAAAGGCTCCAAGCAATGATGAATATACCACTTTCCTGGGTAATATGTTTCAGTGATTAATTACTCTCTCAATCTTAGGAATTTGTGTCTTATTTTCTGTTTACATTTTTCTACTTTCCACTTTCTGCCCATTGATCTTGTACGGCCTGTCTCTGATACAGCTAGAGGGTTGCTCATACCATGCCTCTCCATTTCAGAAGCTTTGAAAACTGGTTTCTGGTTTTTTTGTTTTTTTTTTTTTGAGTGTTCTGACTGAACACTTTACACCTCTCCTTAGAAGAAGTGTTCTTTCCAGAAGCTTTCCTACTTTTGACCTGTTTTAAAATGCAAATTCCAGAACAGGACTCAAAGGTGGTTCTCACAAAACTGTGTGCAAAAGTAATGTTGCTTTGTTTCACCCCAAACTTTCGTATTTATAGCAAAGAATTTAAGTGATTTCTTTTATCCTACCTTTATTTTCTCTGTAACTGTCACGGAGCACAACCCCTGTGGCAGATTTCTATGATCCTGTCTACCTTGGAGGTGTCAATTTTTCTACCGTCTGTACCCCTGAAGTTAACAAAGGCTGTTTTTGTGGCAGAATTCACTTCGTTACAGCAAAAGCAAATAAAGCCTGTCACCACTCTAGCACTAAGTGTAGGTGCTTACCTTGGAGCAGAGCTGAGTGGGTAAATATACAGTGTCTTTAAAATAGTGTGAACAGCCAACTGGATCACGTCCACGCAAGTGCGTCAGAAGGAAACCGTAACAGTCTATTGTTTCACTTGTGCCTGTGTCTGTGATGATTGCCTGAAACAAAGAAGAAAGAGCAATTATCAAAGGCAGCTTTTAGGAGTAACTTTACATATGGGATGCAATTACAGTGTGAAAGAACACTGGCTTGGTAGTGACAGACAGTGACTAAGAGGTCTGATTACCAGGGAGCTAACTGCCAAAATCATATCCAGGAAAATAGTGTTGGGGAAAAAAGTATTCGGAATGGTCTATGCTTTTGTCAACCCACAACCAGTAATGCTGGCAAACTGTTGTGTGTGTGGGCTCATCTTAGAATGGGTTTGAATATCAGCTTGTGTTCCTCAGTCAGCCTGGGGCTTGGGGCTGCTGGGAGATATGTGTGGCCACATCTCACCCAGCTTCAGAGCACCTGAGATGTGCGCCACACGCTCATCCCACTCTCAGGCAGGAGCTGCCTGGGGCCTGGCTAGCTGAAGATCCTGCACTGAGTTTGCTAGCCAGGACGGAAGGGACCAAACACTGGTAATTTTCTCAGAAGTCCCCATGGGTCTTCTCTCTTTGTCCCCATTTTAGCCAGGTCTTCTCTGCAACAGAGTCCTTCCTGACTGAGGTGGTACAGGGCTTAAGTCTGGTGGCTTAAATACTCAACGCAGTTCGCAAAAATGTGTCCATCCAGGGTGAAATCACCACCACGTCCTCAGGCCTCTCTGAGCCTCCTCTCAATTCCCCAAATCACCTCAAAGTGATTCCATTTGCAGCAGACGTTGTTGCACACCTCTCACTCCACACCTTTTCCTCTTGCTTGACATTTTGTTTTGGCTTCTCTCCTCCATTCTTCTGCTTTTGCTTGCTTATTCACGGAGTTGCTGTAGCTGACTCTCACTTCAGAGAAAGTTTTCATGCTTTAAGTTTCCCGCTGTCCCCATTTATGTTTCTTTAGCTCTTAGTCTCCGTTTGGTGACAGCAGCGGTGGGATGGCTGCTGGGGGGTAGTAGCTATTTGGAGTGGGTCTAATATCCAGGAGAGGTGAAGCTGGAGTAGAGTTGAGGGCATTTAGAGGTCGGGAAAGGTTAATGAGGTTTTCCAACAGTCTGGCTTCAAGTCTGATAGGGTTCAGGAGGGCTTTTGGGGGCTAAGACCATTTGGTTCAAGATTACTATCTTTGCTACATTGCCAACCAGGCTCTGGCATGTGCCAAACTGCTCTCCTACACACAGTTTGGTGAAGAGAGCTGAAGCCCTCATTTCTTTTAGTGGTATAGAGATAGCTCTACTCTCAGCACAGCCCTGCATCTGCTCTATGCTTGTGCCTCACCAGTTGGGAACCGACAGCTCTGTTAATGCTCTCACTTGTGTCTGCCTTGGCTGACGAATTGCTCACGCAGAGTTGTGGCATCTTTACGCCCTGTTTTAATACTGCTACTTGTCAGTGGATACATGAGTCAGTACATTGTCAGCTGCATCCTGCCGTTCTCATCTGGGGCCCAGTCTACAGGCTCTGATCTGCAATCTATGCCGAAAAAGACAGCAGTACTTATTGTTTCCTTTTTTGTGAGCCTGCTGCTTGACCGCAAGAAATTTCAGATGTTTCATTTCACTACGTGCTGATTTTGCTTTCCAGTGTATTTTCAGGTTGGCTTTTAATGAACAAGCAGGTCATGTCCTAACTCATTTAGGAGAGGGAAGGAGGAGGTGTCCTCATCCTCCAGAGTCTGCACTGTTGCACCATTCCATTTCTTCATAATGGCTTTTGGGTCCAACCTGGAGCTGTGGTTTCACAAGCAAGTGATGCTGATCAGAGAGAGAGCTCTCTGAAAGATGTGTCCTCTCCCCCTGTGTCCCTTCTCCCAGAAGTGACCAGTGACTACATCACCCCAGGATGAGCCACTGCAAGAGCAGTTCTGAAAGAAGCACAGGTGTACCCTTACCCCCAAAAAACACTTACAACCAGCAAACTATGATGGACATCCACTCTTTTTTTTTTTTTTTTTTTTTTTTTTTTTTTTTTTTAATGTATGAACATAATATTCTAAGAACAACTTACAGAAATGGAGAAACGGTGTTGGGTAGGAGCAATTTTTTTGTATGGGCTCAGAGAGTTAAGATCAAGCATGGAAAATCAGACACAAACATTTTATTTCTGGTATCTTTTCCTTTAGCGACATTATCAACTGCAGACATGCCAACAGGACTGCTTAGGTAGGTCAATCTTTTTAGAATTATAACATCTGTTTTTTTATTTGCCACAAATGTTCTCATAATTTGCAAAATGAAGTATATTTGCAGGTAACTTTTGTAAATTAGTCTGTACTATATATTTGTATTGGTTTGTGTTCCACTGCCATTTTTCTTTTGAGTATCTCACACCACTTAGAAGCACAGTAATATTGTCATGTCATGCTATATGCTGTGTTCTGGATAGAGTGGCAGATTTTTGTTCCTCTCTTCTTTCACAACCAGCATATTAGATCCGGAAAGTACACTTTATGTTCTGATAATGGAGGAGGAATGAAATCCTGGACCAAATGAAGTCAGTGGCAAAACTCCCATTGACTTCAGTGGAGATAGTATTTCACCCCATCTTGTGTTGCCTTGCCTAAAAAAGGAAAAGAGACCTGATCCAAAGCCTATTGTAGTCAATGGAGAGGTTCCCAGTGAATTTAATGGGCCTGTATTTGGTCCAGCATGAGGTTATTCAGTCACCTCCAAATTTTACAGGGATATAGCACTTGTATTCACTTCTCCAGGGACTAATAAGCTTTCTCTCAGTTAGACAAATTCCCGTGAATTTGGGTGTACTAAGAAGTTCTTTTTTTCTTCTCCAGTGTTTCTTTTCAGGCATTGTTTTGCCTTGTGGTGATTCTAATTCATGACAAAACAAATCAGCACTGAACAATGACCACAATATGTAGATTTGACTTTATAGATTCCAGTTCCATTAACTTTGATTTAATAAACTTACTCCTCTTTGTAACAGAAAGAACAAAACATGGGTCACTTGATGAACTTGAAACCTGGTTCCTATTCTGACCTACATTTAAAAGCTAAATTTGAGTCCGATAAAGTTTTAAAAATACTGGTAATGTGAAAAAGATGCTTCTCTGCTTGCTTTGTATTTTTAACCTTCTTTACTATTAAAATTGTAAACAGCTTTCTATTTCTGCAGTGAATTCTCCACTAATTTACTCCAGTGTAAATCCATAGGATAGTTTCTGAGGGCAGAAAAGCTGTGAACAAAGAGCAGCCTGGCAAAGCCTGATTCCACCATCCTCTTCTTCCTTTCACTGTTTCTGCTTGATAACCCTAAGCAAAAAGTGTCTTGGTTGAGTAGAGCCAAGGAGAGCATTGGGAAATACCGTTAAATGAAGAACTGGTTTGGCAGCACTCACCATCTCAGTGGTTGTGAGACTCTTGCTTGTGATATAACCAAAATGATGTGGGCTAAAAAAAGCTTTTTTTTCTGGTGGTTTTTGTTTACCTCTGCAAAATCTCAAAATATGACTATTTATTTTCATTTTGCATTGGAAGAAAAACAAAACCTCAAGCATTTTTGCGAAAAGCTTTTTGTGAGTTGAAACATCTGTTTTCACCTCACATGTCAAGGCCTGATTTGAATCTCTCACATAATTTTTGATAAGGCAGATGAACTGTCTCTGCCTCTCTCTCACACACACAGTGTATCTGCTTTAGATTTCAGAAACTTTCCTGTCCAAACTTCTGTTTAAATTTAAAGAAATCAAAAAAAGAAATGTTTTGGTCCACTTTAGATATTAACTTTAAGTTAATGTGTCTGAGGAGCTGATGGAACACTCCTTCAAGTTTTGAATAAATGTCTGTAGTTTGTTTCCTTGTATAATTAGTTTCAGCGAACAACTGACTTTTACTGAACTTCACTCCAAAAGTAAAAATATTCTATAGAAAATCTTGCTTTTTCCTTATTTTTTTTTCCTACTTTCCCATCCACATTTTTTCTACCTGGTTATCTCCAGGTAGAAAGTTAGTGAATTCCCAAGGAGGTTTTTTTAAGGTTCTGAGCTAAATCCAGAGTTTCTTGTTTACTTTTGATATTGTTCAGTTCATAGAATCACAGAATCACAGAATGGCTTGTATTGGAAAGGACCTCAAGGATCATGAATCTCCAAACCCCCTGCCACATGCAGGGCCACCAACCTCCACATTTAATACCAGACCAGGCTGCCCATGGCCCCATCACATGGCCTTGATCATCTCCAGGGACAGGAAATCCACAACTTCTCTGGGCAACCTGTTCCAGCATCTCACCACTCTCATAGTAAAGAGCTTCCCCCTGACATCCAACTTAAATCTTCCATCCTTCAATTTAGAACCATTTCCCCTTGTCCTGCCATTATCTACCCTTGTAAAAAGTTGACTCCCCTCCTGTTTATAGACTCCCTTTAGGAGTGAGGTCACCCTGCAGCCTTCTCTTCTCTGGGCTGAACAAGTCTAGCTCCTTCAGCCTGTATTCGTAGGGGAGGTGCAGTTGTCTTTTGGCTGATAGATTCTCATCTAAGCATTGATGTTCACATGCTTAAAGTCTGTGCATTCAGCCCAGGTGCACAAACTTGAAGCTGAATGTGTAAAATTGAAGTATGTGAATATTTCAGCTCTCCACTAGTGAAGTAGGCATCTCCAGTATATACCTCTGTTTGCTCTAAGTGTCTATTGTAGGACAACATATATTGCTTCTTAGAGGTGGCTGCTTCTTTCTTTGACCCTAAAGGGAACCTAGGGATTAGTTCAAGCTTAGACATCTAGCTCTTAGACATTTGAGCTCTGGCAGATGATTCCTCTGTAAAGTCTGTGGAACTGTTAATTGGCCTCCTGGGAGAATCAGTTTATACCTTTCCCTTGATGAAATAATTTACTTTAATTACTTACTATATAAATTCCTCTAAACATGAAATTTTAAACAAAAGATTCTTTGTTCCTCACATGGTTTCTTCTCAAAGATAATCATGCTATCTTTATGCCTGTTCTATAAGCAAATTTTATGTGGTGTTGGCATTTTTTTCACCTTCATGGGAAAAGTTGAAATGATGCAAAGTTCAAGTCTCTCTATGTACTTCCAGACTGTGGTAAAAAAATATTTAGTTTTTTTGTTTGTTTGCTTGTTTTTGTTTAGCATATAGCCCCCCCCAAAGTGATTTTTTCCATTATTCAGAAGGTATAAGTTATTGTTGGATTTCAAGGATGTTGTAGATTTTTTGCAATTAAAAGGGTTGCTGTTAATTTTACTGGGAAAGGTTTTTTGTTTTTGTTTTTGTTTTTTTTTTGCTCTTCTAGACACATATGTCTAGCAGCCTGTAATTGTCCATTATTAACTGCTCTTCATCTGCAGGCAACAGGATTACATCAGAAACCTTTTTATTGTCCTTCACAGATTAGATCCTGGTTAGAATTCAATGAACAGAAAATAAGATCCACTAAGAAATTAGATTCAGTTTTCTTTGTGCTGATCTTCTGTTTCTAATATCAGACAGAAGAAAAACTGACTTGTTTTCCATAACCAAAATCACTGTTTTGTTCTTTTTAAATCTTCATAAGGCAAAAGTTCCAAAGGCTTAGGTTGTATTTACATATTTTTAGCAGCTTTCTGTAGTTAATTTTTGTCATGTTATCAGCACAACCTTCTGTAGTTAATTTGGCTTGTAGAAAGCTGTGATTAATGGGCCTTTGCTATAGCATTAATTTTCAGCCACAACCCCTCCTTGCCCTTTGGTATTATGTTAATTACTGACTGGAAAAGAGCCGTGAAATCATGTATGGCACCGAGCTGTGGTGTGGCAAAGAACAACAATCAGAACTGAGGTTATGAGATGTGTCCAAACAGGAGAATGAAGAAATATCTGACCTGACAAATAGAATTAAAAATGCATAGGGTTTTAGGGATTAGGCAATTCTGGCTTATTCTGGACAAGTGCCCCATCATACTGCTTTCCAACAGTAGTTTTCTGATTGGTCTGAATGTAACTGCTGCATTTCTTCTCAATCTTTGGGAGGACACTTGTAATTTGAAAGCACTTATCACAGTAGCTTGTCTCCCTGATCAGGCTGCTGTAAGAGTTGTTGGTTCTTGACCCAAATCCCACAAAAGTTGTTACAGTGAGTTAAGCTTTAGATGTTCCCTGTTCTTATGGAGAGAGTAGTTAAAATGCTATGAAAAAAAATCAACACTACTTAATTATCCTGGGACCAAACAAGATCATTTATTGATAAGACCAGAATTATAATTTATTAATATCAAAATAAATGTGAATATGATATGAGAAGTAGATAAGAAAAAGATTTTGCTTTCATGGGGGGAAATATTGCAGTAGCCACCATTAGATTTGTCTGAAAACATTACTTTAAAGAAAGTTAAGTCTGAAGTATTGCCCTGTTTATATAAATTTGGCCAAAACTATTAAAAAGTAATACTTTCCAGAAAGTAATTTGAGAATAGGTCTCAAAACCACTCACAAAATAGATGCATTTCTAATGTTTGTGGATACATACCCACCCTGACTATTACAAATTAAGTACCTTGGCACCTATATTTCTCAAGCTGCAGATGCTAGAGTAACCCAGGGAACCTCCTGTGCTTAGGTCCAGCCTGATTCTCAGGCAAAGAGGACAGGCTTAATCTCATAGGCACGTTCAAAAGCCTGACCATAAGCAAACATGCAGATGTCACACCAATTCAACTAAAGAATACACAGTAAAGATGGTGCTGCCAGCTACTTATTTATGATCAACAAGAACAGTCAACCAGGTTGCAAGTGACCGAGGTGTCATGTTTGCCTCCATCACAATGGGCTCTTTGTCCCCATTC
Organism: Perdix hodgsoniae; assembly: GCA_035772895.1. Taxonomy (NCBI): domain Eukaryota; kingdom Metazoa; phylum Chordata; class Aves; order Galliformes; family Phasianidae; genus Perdix; species Perdix hodgsoniae. The sequence goes on along the minus strand of JAPSGF010000024.1, from coordinate 1,270,183 downwards.
CTTGAAAACATCCCATCAACCGGACTTCTTGGAAAAGGGGAATCGTTTTGAGTCTGCTCTGAGAGGCAGAAAAAGATGCCAGATTCATCAGGTAATAGATTCAAAAGGGAGAGAGAAAGCAGCCGGCGTATGATGCTCTTCAATGAACTTTTGCATTGGTTTGTGCTGAAGTTTGTAAGTAGTGCTTAACACCCAGGACTCCTTTTTTTTCACATGAATGCCTTACTCACTGGGTTGGAGAGTCGTGCCTGTTGATCTCCGCAGGTAGTCACTACCAAATGAAATACTGAACATTGAAGGACCCTAGATGTGAACTCAGCTGTAGGTGTCAAGCTGATCGTCATGTTAGCACAACGTCTTTGGTTATATGGGGTAACATCAAACACCCGGCAAGACTTATGACAGCCTTACATGACAGCAGCGGTGGGTTCACATGTTCTGACCTCTTCAAGGGTGTCCTTGAGAGCTGATAAAGGACAGGTGGCACCAGCAGAGAGGAGGAAACAGCAGACTGAAGACAAAAAAAGTAGATACTACATTGTGAAATACTGTGTCTTTGCAAGATTTCCAGTTTAAGCACTAGACTGTCCTCTCTGAAGCCAAGAAGTATCATTTCAGTCTCTCCCACTGATGATATAAGACCGCTGCATGACACATAGCCTTTATAAAGCATCAAACTTCTAGCAATATGATAGTTGTTTTTATCACAATGCTCCCAACAAACGGCACATGCTGTTAATATGAATCTATCTTTCAGCAGCAGATATTTCAGGCACTGTTAGTAACATAATCTCATGATGTTGCCATAATAGAGTAAGGTGCAGATCCAAATCTTGCTGGAGTGCATTCTTTCTTTGGTTGTTTTCCTGTAGTTCTCCTTGGCTTCAGTGGGATGCATGCCTACAAACTGCGAATACGCTCAGCCTTGTTAATCTTTGTGTAGCATTAGGTTTCTGATAGCCTGAATTTCGACTCAGAGGTGTTGGAAGAATACTGCAGGTAATGACATGGGGTGGGGGGCATTGTGGAGGAAACTGGGAGCAGTTACAGTTCAAATAAGAGAAAAACTGGGACAGTAGCAAGGTTGTGGTGCAGTTTGTGCTCCCTAAGAGAGCACATAGCAGCACGCCTGAGGAGAGATTTGGGGTGCAGCACGAGGGCAGAAGAATCTGAGTTCCCAGTACAGTGCTCCAAGGAGAACTTGTGCTGTGCTCAGAAGGCTACTTTTTTTAGTACTGGCTGCAGTGCATGGCCTCAAATTGCCTATCCTTCTCGGGCAATTAGCCACCTCTCTTTGCTGTGTCTATACTAATAAATTAGCAGTGCCAAAGGTCTTGCTTTGGCCCTGAACTACGTTGTTTCTATCCTGAAGTTTTTAGAGCAGTCCTTGGCATGAGTTTGGCCTAGGCTTACTGAAAGCCTCTCGTACTATTTCTGGGCCTGGTTCAGGAGTTAGATTGGGCCAGAGACCATCAAGAACGCAGTTTGGATGCAGCCTCCCTGCTTAAGAGGCCAGAAAAGTTTAATAAATAAATGTGGCTATGTTACGACAGCATGATTCTGCTTCCAGGGCCAAAGAACAGAGCCTGGAACTGCCTAGTTTATTGGTGGGGGTGTAGCCATCATGTCTGAGAGCCTCCTGCAACACCGAGACTCTTGTTTCTTTTACTGTGATGCAAGCAGCAGGTAAAATAAGACCAGATCATACACTGATAACATTTTTTAAAGGATCAATTCTTCAGAAGTTATTTTTTCTATGTAGAGAGCGAAGAAGAGAAATTTTTTTCTATCTGAGGGACCCAAAGAAAGATGGATACAGCATATTTGACGATTAAAATTTTCTCTGTGTGTGGAAAATTAAGAAAGATATGGAGAATTAAAACTTAGCAGAAAATCAATGTATAAAAATCTACATGTTTAATAAACTATATCTAGAAGATCTATTGTAGGGAGCCTACTTTGGCAGGGGGATTGGATTTGATGATCTCTGGAGGTCCCTTCCAACCCCTACAATTCTGTGATTCTGTGATCTTTTGAAATCTCAGGTCAGTATCACTACCTGCAGTGTGGTTACTACTTTTCTGTGCATGTCTTTAAAGTATTAACAGAATGTGTATTAACTCCTGATCTTTCCTGTGTATGCACTGTCTTCACCTGTAACCCCATTTATTTAAATGGAATTGATCTAATATTGAATTGGTGGGTCACCTTGCTGAATTGGGCCTTGTACATTTTTATGAACAACTCTTTATGTTTGATGATGCAGTCCAGGTAAATAGTAACTATTTTAAGATGAAATGGGTAGCATTTTATTATTAAACCTTCATTAGATCCTCTACGTTTGTTAATCTAACACTTTGTGTAGTTTTAATTGAGATCTGTTTCTAGTATATGCCTTATCTGCACAAGCTGTAAAGCATACAATATTATATTCATTTATTTTTGGGAAAAAAAAAAAAAAAGGCATCACAGCTGTGGCCTGAGAAAACAGTGCTTTTGCAGCTGCCTCTTACTACAAGTAGAGGAACATTTATGCAGATCAAAGTACTCTAATCAGTAGGTCATTGTTATATTACTCCATCTTAGTGTAAATCTTGACCACTGTGTTATTCTGACTGCATTAATGGTACAGACTTACTCTGATGAAGACGTCATGATTATTAAGTCTATTCAGTTATTGAAAATCTGGTCACTAAATGGCATAGTGGTAGAAATACCACTGATGTGACAACAGCTGAGTGTTGGCAGCTGACAATGACCCTGGCTTTGGGCTGTGGCATCTCTATGCATTTCCAGGTCACTTTGAGCTTTCACATTCAAATTAAATAGAAACACAAAGTCTAGATTTTTCTCTCTGTCCTCTATCTCTCTGTCCCTCTCTCTCTGTATTTTATTTTTATTTTTGTTTTTATTTTTTCTTTTCCTGCATGGTAGAAGGCTTCTAAACCCTCACTTTCCCCTTTGCATCTCCTCAACCTGGGCACCAGTCCCTGTGTTGGCCCTGATATGTGTTGTCAGACCTTGTCCTTCCCAACAACATTCCCTCCTAATTAACTGAAACAAATCTCTAGTTTTTCTCTTCTTCCAGTGGGATAGGATGTATGTGATGGATCTCATGTATGCTTGTGGCAGACACATTGAGTTTCACCGAATTTGTTGAGGCAGCAGAGAGGAGAGAGATGAGAATTTTAAATTGCAGTTGTGAAGGAATAGCACCTTTGGCATGTGGAGCTGCAGAATGAGTGGGGCCATGTCTGAGGTGCAGGTTGGGCTGTGGGGGTCATGAGTGACCTCCAGCAAATGTCTTCAAAAGTGGAGTTCAACTCACACATCTGCATCCTCTGCTCACACCAACTAACTCAAAGCAGACCCCAAAGGAAGCAACTGTGAGTTGCTGACGGGAGTCCGGAGCACATCTTTTCCATGACACCCATGAGGCCCCACACCTGAGTGGTTCAGGGAATAAGGGTTTTACCTTTCTGCTTCCTTTTTTTCAAAGCTGGTAATTTGGAGTTGTGTTCTGCCTCAGATCTGAATGAGAGTGAAGTTTAACTACTTCCATACTGCATCTGTTCCAGTCAGTCAAGTGTTTAACCTTGCAACAGAAGACTTTTGTTTTAAATACACTTAAGTTGGCGATATCTGTTAAAAAGGAAGAATGGAGATGCCACAAAGCCCATTCAAAGCAGCCTGCAGAGTTAGCATTTTCTTTATTATTATTTTATTTTTAGAAAGAAATAAGGCTCTGTCAAACACCTACGAAGTATAATCGGACATGACAGCCCATGTCAGAGTTCAGCAATGAAAACTGAAGTAAGTTTTCCCCCCCCCTTTTTTTTTTTTTAATGCTGGGAATCACATATCAGCCTAATGAGTAACAGGTTTTTGTTTGTTTGTGTATTGTTTTGGTTGGTAGGGAGAACATGTTCTTTTGTTCTCACCATTTGGTTCTGGCTCTGTTCCCCGAATGCTACCACCGCGTTGACTTTGACAGATTCAGCTGGAAAAACAGACACATTCTAACTAGCAGTGCCTAGATACCAGCTATGTGAAGTGATTCACTTTGCGGAGGAGGAGAATGGTTTCTTTAAACTGCTGGTTGGTTTATGCCTAAAGGACGCCCGTAACAGAGGAGGTTTCACCTGCTAGTCTGAACTACCTGTTCTGTTTCTAAAGGAGTATTTTTTATAGTTGTTGCATACACACATGTGCTGCATCAATGAACCTAGTTCTGCCTCATATACTTTAAGTTATAAGCACACAGTAGTGCTGTTAATAGTCTTTGCTATCAGTTTGCTTGGAAGTTGTTGGCATAACTTTTTCACCAGAAACCCTGAAAAACGTGTATTGTTTCCAAGAGAGGTGAAAATACTTTTCTATTAAAAGATTGTTGGATGGTGAGGTACTGGCTGCCTAGACAAGCTGTGTATGCCCTATCCCTGGAGGCAGTAAGTGCCAGTTTGGATGGGCCCTGAGCAGCTGAGCTGGTGGGTGGCTCCAGCACGTGCAAGGGGGTTGGAGGTTAATGATCTTTAAGGTCCCTTCCAATCCGAGCCATCAATGAATGCTATTTCTAAGACTCGTCTGCATTCAGGTCTTCTTGTCACACATTTTGCCAATTCAGCGTGCTAGATGATTGAGGAGGGTGGATGTCATGCTAGGAGTTAAAGTGGCATGATCGTAATGAAGAGGGAATAATTATTCACTGTTCATCGTGAAGCAAACATGAGGAGGCTCCTGAGAAGGTGATGGGATGGAAATTTCAAACTAAACAACTAATTCAACTGTGGAATTTATAATCCTGAAAGTTTATGTGAATCTAAAAAAGCAATTAGATGAATTCATGGAAAAAAAAGGTATTCAAAAGCTAATAACATGAAGAAATAACCTCTGGCTTGGGAAGTTCTTATGCCTCTGATTACTGGCAGCAGGGAAGAAATGCGAAGGACATCGAGATTCATTACTCTGATATTCTGGTCTTTCTCAAATATCTATCAGACAGAGACTCAGATGAATTTTCGGTTTGTGCTGATCTTGCAAAATGAAGACCGTAAGCACAACAGTGAATATAAGCTGGTTCTAAAGTTAAATCAAGCAAAAAATAAATGTGGAGTCTAACTGCTCCTAATGTTGCTGATTTCATGTTATATCTTTTGAGCAGTTGGGCTTAACTTGGCTCAAACAAAATTTGTGAAAGAAATTTTCCTCATTTGTTTTCTTCACAGTTTTAAGTCCACATCTTTTTAGCTAAAATGATATATAATATTATTCTGCCATTAAAATAGTAACCTTCAGAGATTAATCACCTTGGAATTCAAGTTAAGGTGAAAGAGTCTCTGTATAGTTTATGGTATTATAATAATTGATTACCTGACAAAAAGAGCATAATATTTATGCAATTAGTTAGTTATTTATTCCTGATTATGAAAATTGCTTTAGAGTCATTTTCTTAAATGACGGTTGAAGAAGAAATTGTCTTTCTGATATGGCATAGGGAGAAAACCTTCTGAAATAGCAGGTGCCAAGAAAATATTTTAAGGCTTCACAATGTCTTTAAGTTAAATTCAGCAGTGTTAACCAGTATATCTAAGATCTGACTTTCAACTAGTCTTCATCTAGCCCTTAAGTAGTATATATAGCAATGTACTCTACATGTCTGACACTTTACATATACACATATACATGCAAGGGCTGCTCTGAGGGTGATGCCTCCTATTTTATTATGTTGGCCCATGACTTTGCAGGCGAATGTTGGTGGTATGGCAGTAGAGGTTGCACCTTCCCACCAGTATTCTGTTACATGCTGTTGCTGTGTGGCAGATGGCAACAGTAGGGCAGCCTGAACAGAATGGCATCTGACATGGATGTGTGGATGAAGCAAAGGCGTGCCACTGAATTCCTCCTTGTGGAAAAAATGGCCTCCATTGGCATTCATTCTTGCTGAATGTTTATGGAGTCCAGACAGTGGCTGTGAGCACAGTGAGGCAATGAGTGGTGCATTTCATCTGTGCTGACAGTGACAGTGGTCACCTCCGCTGGTGCAGATTTCTATGAGCTTTTATTCATTGCTGGTGAAAATACAGTTAATGGAGGTGACTATGCTGAAAAAACAGTGTTTTGTAGCTGAGAATGTGCTTTATCATATAATGTTATTGTTTTCTTTCTGTCTGTTGTAGTTTTCAGGGAAATAAATAAGAGACATTACTACCAAAGCAACCTATGCACATACCTGTATGCATGCACGGGTGTAAACACATGGACATATTTTTATTCCTACAATGTATATACATATGTAGATAAGTAATAAATAAAATACAAATTGCAAGCATGAAGGGAAAATGAAAAAGATACTGCATATCAAAGAAAGCAGATGACACTTTCCCCTTGCCATGAAAAGAAGGAATTTTAAAATAATCTGGTGAAAATATCTTTTCTCAAGGGAGTGTTAGTCTGCTGGCTTTTTCATCTAGATTAGTGGTTTATTTCAGGTAAGTTTGCCCAATCTTTTACGACTGTCACTATTTCTTTTTGCAGATAGCTATTTTGTTACTAGAATTTCTATTGGTCTGATAATGGGAAATGTGTCTGTTAACATGGCAAATTATATTTGGAGACAGCACTTACAGTACTGAATGCCAGAACACCAAGATGACCCATCTGCCCAATATGTAAGGTATAATAACACCATTATGAAGTGATGATATGTTTACATACCCTTGTAACAGGATTAAAGTTTTCTTAATTGCCCCCTGCTTGAACCTAATGTAATGTTTTTGGTGTGTCCTATAGAATAATATTGAAAGAATGAACAAATCAGTGGCGGAACCTTCTGAGATTTGCCTAATTACATCTCAAATTGTTCCCATATTGGAAATTACATGCATATAATGCCTTTTGGGGCACTGAATAGAAGAAGCATATGAAGGTCAGCCAACAGTGCACTGCAACGAGTTCTGTCTTCATGTACTTCTAAAATGTCTTTTGCATGCAATGAGACATTAATTTCCTAGAAACAGATTTCAGAATTGTATTATCTGATTTTGGAAGGCTCATTTCTGCAATCTCCATAAACCTGCTGTTACAAACATAAATTACAGTTGCCCTGAATTTAGTTAAATCATCACAAATAGAAATCACTGAATTAGGTTACACGTGAGATTTAGGACGCCGGCACTGCATCTCAGGAACAGAGTTAACTTTGGAAGATTCTCAAGAGTTCTACAGACCTGAAACAAAATCTTGACCCATGCATCATTCAAAACACCCCAGTGAAGTGCAGGGAGTCTTGGATAGGTTAAGGAGTACCACCTGCATCCAGCTGTGTGGATCCCATGATACTGTTGTATGTTTGTGATAGGTGAGCTTCTGCTTTTCAGAGCTGCATGTGAACCAACAGGATGATTTCTTGCTAACCATGGAGTGCTGACCCCAGCGAACAGAGTTGCATGCCTGAGGGTACAGGGATACTTGGATATTGACTAAGTGTGCAGGGTATTCCTTAAAGACCTATGAGGTGTTGCTGAACATCTTTTCTTTACAGATTTGATTGCTTCAAGTCCAAAAAATACCCAACCCCAAACCCTTGACAATCTGCTTTATGAAGACTACAATACAATTTTAACGATGTTATTTTAGCAGTGTTATCTGATTATTTAATGGCTTGAAAGTCAGACAAGGTATTGAAAATCACGTAAAGCATTAAAATGCTACCTTCTGTTCATTACTGTAGGATGTATTCCAGCATCGTTATTCTAATAGAATCCCCTAGTGGTTACCCACACTGCAAAGTGATGCCTTATGTAGTTTTGTTAATTTTATTTCCTTATTTTTTGAATTAGCTGCTTCAAAGGTGTGCTGCCTGTTGCAGAAATGGGACAGTGCAAGGGAGTGGATATGGTGGGTCATGGAGATGGGTCAGGGAGCATCTAGGAATACTATACTGTAGAATTTGGCTGCGACTTCTTCTGCAGTAGTTCAGTCAATGTATTGTTGCTTAAGATATTTTGCTTTCATATCTGAGTTTTGGCAGCAGTTTGGTTCATTTGTAGCCCTTTTCCTTCCAAGATCAGTGCTGAAATTGAATTTTAACTGTGAAAAAAGGAAAAAAAAGTCATTTGGCAGTGCTCCATGACCTTGATTTGCTGTGCTTGCAGGGTACAAATGAGAGCTCTCTCTCTTTTTTTTTTTTTTCCTCTGGAAATTTCACTTTCTTTTATTTTTTGCTTCACTGAAAATTTAACAGCTAAGAGAGCCAAGAGAGACTCCTTGCATGGGTGAGAAGGAAAATGAAAATGTCATTTTTCAGAGTGAGCAGAATATCTGACACACTGAGATAGCCTCGTACCTTCGTATCTTGTAACCTCTGGGTACTAGAGGTTTTCACATTGAATCAGTACCATAAAAATGTTGAGTAACATGGAATGTGGTAGAGCTCAAATCTGAAATCTATCACTACCAAGGATTTCTGCCTCATGACTTTATACAGAAGAAACAGTTTAAACTTCTTAATTTACACCAAAGCTTTGCAGCTTTGCAAAGATTTGTAGCTTTCAAAAATGTTTAGTTTTTGACTTGACCTATTATATCAGGGAGGAGTGAGCAGGGCATTAGGCTCCTACCCACAGCACAAGTGTGGATAGCATTAGGGTTTGGACTGAGTCCCATAGCAGGATGAGCACAGCCAGACTCCCTGGGGTGCTCTGGATGCTTTGTCCTGAACCTGTAGTGCAGTCTGGCTCTCAAGCCAGTGTATCTGGGCTCATCACATCAACATAGCTGATGCTTTCAGACATGGAGCACTGAAGTGGTCTCCATGTCATTCCTTTCCTTGCTCTTGGCCAGCGTGAATCAGAATTAGGTTCATGGCATGAACACCTTAATGTTGCTCCAGCTCTCAGCGATTGGTTCAACCCTGTTGCTCGTGATCAGAAAAAGCCAAATATCTTCTTGCTGCTTCATCGGTGGTACTAATTTGGGCTTTAAGCATTTGGGCACACCGTGTGCAGTGTAGGCATAACCATTTCCAAGAGGAAAAATACTCGTAAAACTTTATTTGTTTCTGGATATTATTTATGTCTGTTCTTGCCCTGTGTGAAACTTGTAGTTGCTGCAAAAGTTAGTAGTTTAGTAAGTGTTATCTCAGATAAGCACCTTTAGTAGCAAAATTGGGTCACACAGCTCCCTTTGACTTGGTTCAATGCAAAGGAGCATTAACAATTTAAGTTTAGTCTGATCTATAGCTGTGTAGATGGGAATTGCCAAGTTCATGTGCATGCTTCTGTGTAATTATAATTATGAAAATTGCTCTTCAGCTTGTGAAATGGTGTAGCCTTGCAGGCTTTTTTTAATTAAGAGGCTGTCAAAAATGTATGCTGTTCCAATGTACAAATCCCTGGCATTTAAAAAAAGTTATTTTGAATGTAGGGATCTAAGACTCCTGCTGTACAATTATATTATGGTTAAAATAATATTCACATGAATTATAGTAATTCCAGTTAAGAACATTAAAGAGATTTTATAGGAAACTATTGTCAGAAATTACATTTGATTTGGAGGTATTACTCATTAATAAGGAACTTCTTTCGTGTCAAGCATCGCAGTATTAGAGGACAAAATCCTCAGCATAATGTAGGCAGAATTTAGGAATCACACTTGGAATCACACATATATATATATAAGACATCTTTAGACTTGTTAGAGGGAGTCCCTCGGAGTGAAACAGAGCACAATAACCAGGTATACTTTTGGCTGACATAAATTTAAAGAAAGGATGCTGACCTTCCCAAACTTGATCTCCGGTCTGTTCTTTCATGCCACAGTAGAGACAAAGTTGGTACAAAGCAGTCATTACCAACTTACCAAGATCATCAGACCCTTTAAAATATTCCAACCGGGAACAAATCTGGTCAGATTCTGGCAGTGGGATTCAATACCCTGTGTTAGTCATCAGGTTGGAGAGAAAAGCTTTATAGTCCCTTAAGGTCTCAAAGGCTATGAATTAAACTGTGCTAAAAGTAGCTCATTTAGAGGTGTAAAATCACAGAATCATAGAATCATAGCTCAAGTTGGAAAAGACAATAAAGATCATCAAGTCCAACCACAACCTCAGCTAATTTCCATGTGTGCTTTTCATTAATTCAAGAAAAAAACATCTTTCTTTCTCTCTGATTAAATCTTTCTGTAAAGCCATGTGAAAAATATGCCCCAAAGTTGCAAAAAGCTAGAAGTTTGAATGTAATGAGTTGAAGTTCTAAAATCTGGGAGGCTAGAGGGAAATCTGAAATGTACAATCTTGAATGTCTGTGACTGTACAAACTAATTAACAAAAGCCAGGACCGTGCACTAATATAAGTCAGTTACAACCTGCTGAATCCAGCCAAAGCAACACCTGTCTTTAATATATAGAAAGAATAATTGTCATGAGGGACTTGAGTGCAGGATACAATGATGGAAGATTCACTTCATGCAGAGGGTAGTAAAGCTCCTAAAAATGATGGATGACAGATGATGGTTTTCTAACAAAAAACATACTGGGTTTGACAAGGAGTAATTTTATGCTGGATGTTGTTCTGATAGATATAGATGAATTAATGCTGCACAGCAGCCTTGAGTGGCTACGGGTCTGATGATCATGATCTGATTGCAAGTAATATATGTAACTTATACTTAATTTATTAAAAGAGAACAGTCCCAACAACTGGCTTATTTGTGGAAGCTAGGGAGAAGTGATGAATAAATTTGCCCCGGAGGAAAATGGGGTTGGAAAAATATGAATGAAAACAGGGAGTTCCTCAACAAGAGTTTATTGCTTGGCTAGTAAGTCTTGATTCCACATTCAAAAGTTGTAATTTGCTAAAATAAATTCTAATCCAATGGAGAAACAAGGCTACACTCATCTTCCCTAGGTATATGACATACAGGGAAAAAAAACTGAAAACGTGAAAACAACCTGTGTAAAGTAGAAATCAGTTTAATTCATAAGAGAGTTTGATCCTATTATGGAGAAACTCATAGTGACAGGATAGGGCTCAGGATTTTAGGAACAAAAGAAACCTTAGGGAAAAGTTAGGCTTAATATAGAGGAACCCAACAAAACTGACAATTGTGAAGTAAAAAAAAAAAAACAGAGGCAATAGGAGGAAGTTTTTCACACAGTGGGTGGTGACGCACTGGAACAGGTTGCCCAAGGAGGTTGTGGACGCCCCATCCCTGGAGGCATTCAAAGCCAGGCTGGATGTGGCTCTGGGCAGCCTGGTCTGGTGGTTGGTGACCCTGCACATAGCAGGGGGTTGAAACCAGATGATCTTTGTGGTCCTTTTCAACCCAGGCCATTCTGTGATTCTATGAATATGGATTTCTCATCTACATTTGGAAATATGCACTGCGACATACTTTATCACCTTCCAGGTTCATCAGTACTGAAGGGAGACAATGGACAAGATCTGCTATGGGTAAATATTTTCTATTGTCTGTCTTGGCTAGCTTGCACCTAAGAATTCTGACAGAATCGGCTGAAGACATTTCTGTTTCACAGATGTTCATTTTTTAATAAGTCGCAAAATCTCATGAAACTCCAGAAAAGAGAAAGAACTGCAATATTGTGACAGCAATCAAACAGAGAAAGGGAGATGACCCAGAGTTGTTGGTTGGTTTACCTGGTGTCGCCTTCCAGCCAAATGCTGGACAATCTGGTACAGGATTCAATTAAGAAGAAATTAATTTTCATATGAACGTAATCAAGTCTGAATGAATGATTTGAGGAAATAAATTGGGTTTAAATTTTTGAAACAACAAATGAAATCAGTTTTGGTAACAGTACAAAGGGTGGGATAAAGTGTTTTAATCTGTTCCAAGTGTTATTCCAACTAATGATCAGTGCTACATGATGCCAACAAAGTGAACATTTAGTCTGCTATGATCCACTTGACAAAATTTTAAAACACTTGTCTGTAGGTACCATTATCAAATAGAAATGTTTTCAGCAGAGCTCCAGAATGGTGGCTTCTGACTCCAAAGTCAGGCAAAATGTTCTCAAGTGCTCTGGAAATGAATACGGATCTATCACTGCCAACAGTTGTGAAAGACACAAATACTGTCAACATGATCTGCTATGATGATTACTCAGGGTAATCTGGATTGTTTGGTTCAATAAAGTATAATTTGTTTAAATGAGCCAGAGATAGGGAGATATCCTTTTGTCTTTGTTCTGTGCTGCTTTGTACCAGCCTATTGTGATGAGTGCTGTGACTCACTTTCTGAAAAGGAAGATATTTAGTTGGAGATTTTACAAAAGAAGCAGCCATAAGATGGAGTGAAAGACTTCCAGTTACACAGTTAATTAAAAAAAGATCAAATGGGATAGAAACATTTAACAATATTTTTAGAAAAATGTGCTTTGTGGAATCAAAGCTGTTAATTTTTCTTTAGTTTGATTTTTTTCGTTTGTCAGAATCATCAGAGATATTTTGAATTTGTTGATATATTTAATATTAATAATTTTGAAAGCTTTGTCTCTTTTTATGTACTAAAAAGGGTTGATTAAAAAGTTGTTCTGCAGTGTCAGTTAATTATAGTAATAGGCAGTTACAGAAATAACAAAAGATGGTATTTAGAATCTATTTAGTTCATTTTAATATATTTTTATATATTTATAATATATATATATATAATTATATTTTATATAATTTATTTAGAATCTATAAAGTTCAAAGGATTTTGAACAGTTGTTAGTGTAGGCAGAATTTACTTCTGAGCATTTGGAATATCTTAGACAGAAAGAAGAACTGCTTTGATAAAAATCAACATCTTTAGATAAGAAAAATATTGTTCAATTGCATGACTTAGAGATGATTTGATTATGGAATACGAATAATTTTGAACAAGAGCATAGAATACTAAGAGAGAAAGATGAAAGAATCAAGTACATACATGACAAAAAGCTGATCTTTTCTGTAACACAGCCATATTAATTTAACTACTTCTATATTGAATCCAAAAATATTTGTTGGATTATAGTAGTTTCTAAAAAGATAGTCTTGATTCTAGGTCTTCAAGATGGAATAGTTCATCATTTTTCTTGGTACATTATTTCAGTGCTTATTTATTCATACTTTTAGTAAGACACATTTTTCTTTTATTTTGAAGACATCCTACTTGTGTGACAGCCTCTTGTCTCTGATGAAATTATTGTGTTATAACTTCCTTAAAACCTGCCATTTTTCTTCATCGCTTACATTTTTACGAATCTTAGTAAAATTGTCCCTTGTACTAGTGATGCAATTAGAAGAGGCCATCAAAATTAAAATTACAAGGTTATGGCTAACCCGAAGACCCAAGTCCAGGTGTTGCATAAAGAGAAATGTTATCTGAGACATGGTACTTTGGATGCCTTCAATTGCAGGTTTGTGAAATGGAGATTCACAGAAAAAAAAACCAAAACGCTATATGAGACATACCTCGAGGGGCCATCTTGTCCTGTGCCTGAAGGCTGAATCAACTAACCTTATGTCATTCCTGCCAGATGCTTACCTAACCTGCTCTGAAAATTCTCCAGAGATCCTACAGCTTCCCTAGAAAATGTATTCCAGGGCTTCATTATTCTTATCATTAGGGAATTTTCCAAAATATCTCATGTGAATCTTCCTTACTGCAATTAAAGTCCATTATTTTTCATTCTAGAAGACAACGAGAGCAGATTATTACTGACATCTTTGCCTCAGACTTTCCAACATCTAAAACTGACCTTTTCTTCAAACTTCCCTATACTAAGTGGTGCCAGATCTGTCAGTCCTTCCTTGTGGGTGACAGATCCTCCACCTCAGCTCCCTCTCCTTTCCCCCAATAGTCTTGGCTTTCCCTTGAGTGCTCTGCTCTAGTGACATGATAACTAAAGCCTTGCTAAACTGAATGTAGAAATATTGCATAAATTTTATATGTATTCCTAGTGATTTATAACCTTTCAGAAGATATTCAGTCAGATGCTGACCACTGTTCTTAATACTACGGAGTGTGATCTCTTTGGTAACTGAATGGTCATTTGTCTCTCTTGAAGTACATTTAGGTTTTCGTATTGCACACATTGCCAGAGTTATGTGCCCTCAGAGATTTGAGATGGTACAAAATGTAGTTGAAACCTGTCAGCCCAGCTTTTCTTGGTTGTTGAAGTCTGGTGTGATAGTAACCTTGCTCTTTGGAAACATATTTTTCACATTTGAAAATGTCTGTCACAGTTTGGAGCATCTCGCTAGATTACATCACAGTGGCATGCAACACACAGGAAATCTGAAAAATATGCTGCATTAAATTGCCCTTAAGGAAACTGTGGTATTCAAAATAGAATATGTTTTAAATCTTACTTGCTTGTTTGTACAACTGGCCTATGCTACATAAACCACATTAAAACTTGGAGGTTGTGTGTAGTTACCAGGTTTTAGGATAGGTTCACCCATATAACCGAGCACTCTGTGATGAGGGGAGCTGGAGAAGTTGGTGTTTTGATCTGAGAGAAGTTATTTGCCAACTGTAGTTCAGCCTGATGGATAACGGAACTGGGATACAAAAGAATGAAACATTTATCATCTGAACTCAACTCAATTTAGCGAGACTTTATTGACACCAGAACTTCTCTAGGATTTGCCAAGGAATGTTAATCACTATGCTATCTATCAAGAGGAAGGGAATAGCTCGGTATAAAAGGAACCCTTTATTAGAGTGCAGATAAATATAAATGTAGATGAAACCAATGTACTTTGTTATATTCATCAGGGACTGCACCCCTTTGAAATATTTGCTCATCATTGCCAAGGGGTTGATTTACTTGTTTTAACTCGTAATTTCATTGCATATCCTTCTTTCAGAAATACTGAGAAGACAATAAACCCCGCTTGATTTTAGACTTCAGAGCGATACATAGCTGTGTTCACTTTGTCACTCTGCATCCGTTTAACCTGAAGGGAAAGATGCAGGCACCTCTCCCCTGCATTACTTCTCCTTACCCCATTTTGTCAGACACACTCACCTCCATTTCTGTAATGTGAATATCATTAGAATATGCCTTTGGCATGAGCTGCAGCATATCGCATTTCTTTGAGGGAAGGGCAGTTTTTCACTCTCCCATGCTGATTAGCCTGAAGTCAATCTGATCAGTTTTAGGGCCCTAAATTACTACAATGTGAACAGCAATAGTAAAAATAACACACAAACAAAAATGGCCCAAAAATAGGAAGGTTAATATTTTATGCTGCTTTCTTCTGAAACTAGCACATTGAGCAGGTTGGGTTAGTTTCAATCATTTTTGTTTCTCATTCTTTAGGAGAGAAGTGGACTGTGGCCAGGTTTTCCTATCGCAGCCCATCTGTGTTATGTGCTAGGGAGACAAAAGAAAAGATTAAAGATGTTGCTGTGTAAAATATTTTATATTTTTTTTTTTTTTGGGGGGGTGAAGGGTGGGTAAAGGAGCTGGGGAAGATAGAAAATTATTTCCAGTTGAAGATTTTACTTAAAAACGATTATCATCTTTTGTTGGTTTCAGTTGTCTGGGGATTTTGAGATGAATGATGCCACAGATTGCTGATCAGATGTGTCAGAATTAATTCCTGCTTTCCACAGTTTTTTGTAAAGCTTGCTACGGTTGAACTTTGAGCTGCTTTCCTTTGGAAATAAATTCATAAGTGGCTTGACACGGAGGTGTAAGTATGGAAAAATGGTCAATAAATGCTAATATAGTATTAAATCTATATGTACTAGAAAATAAGATCCCACATATCAAAGGAAAAGCCTGACCAATGTATCGATACATCTTTTTTTCCAAATACTCCTAAGTGTTTAAATGCAAATTGACTACCCAAGGATATATTAAAAAGATATAATTCAGGTTGCAATGTCAAATGCTCAAGTGTTCGGAAATTGCTTGTCCATGCAATGTGAATTAAAATCTTGTGTATATAAAGTATAGTCACTAATTTCATGTTCCAGTGTGCTTTGTTTCTGCAATACCTTTGCTAATTCTAGAGGAGGGAATCAAACTAACAAAGACGGGGAAGAATTATTCATTAACAGATAGCTAAACACTTATTCAAAACATATAGACAAAATCACTAATTTCCACATGGATTTTTTTTTTTTTCCTTTTCCTGACCTTAAAATCTTGGGTTTCCTATGTCTAAACTGCAGGAGGCTTGACTATCCCCACACTCCTTTCAGGTAACAAATTACACTACCATGAAAGCTTTGAGACTCTTAGTTAAAATATATTGATTTTAAATGCCCAATTTGAGACCACCTGGGTCCTTGAGCACCAAGTGCTCTTTTGCTTTATTTACTATGCAATGCATGAGGCACATCTCTTGCAGCCTCTTTCTAATTTACACCTAGAGCTGTTTTACCTTGTTCAGTAAATAAACTGTAGTTTGAGGGGTGAGTTTCCTCCCCAGTTTCCATTCTCAGCAGCTGAGGGGAAGAACGCGCTTGTAGCCCAGCTTTATCCTCTCCAAAGAGGTGAGGGGTTCTTTTGCAGAGACTGCTGTGTATAAATAAGAGCTATGAGGAGACTAAAAAGTCAAAGAAGATGGAGACTTCTAAGATGGTAGTGCTAACCGTGAGGCTATTTTTGTTAATCGTTTGACCTTTTGTTTTTCTTTGAGTTTGCAAAATTACACCTAATATATGAACCTCTCTTTTGTACTAGATTTCAAGTTTATTGAATGAAAAAAAAAAGGGAAATTACAGTGATAATTGAAAGAGTTTTCAGATACTTCTTTCCCTATTGTCATTCCCCAGAATTGTTAACCATACTAGCTGAAAATTGAAGGAAGCTTGTGATGGACATTACTACACAAAACAATCAAAACTGTTAAACTCTGGATAAGGGCCACTGAACAATGACTTAAAATGGGAAGTTCAGGGCAAGTTTCCTAATAGGCAATGTCACCAGCTGCACAACTGTTAAGAATCAAATCCACTGCTAACTTGGGTAATGTCTGTCCCTCCTCTGAGCTTGCTTTTTAGAATTTGTTTAAGCTGAAAAAATCCACCATTGCTGTACACCCTGAAAATAATATATTTACTTGATCAGCTATGTAATCATAGCAGTTTGCTTAAATGGAAGACTATCACTCCTGCTTTGCCCTTGAGAAAACCGAACCACACATGGGCTAGAATGAATCAGTGACTTAGTAGTCAAGATGAGGATTTAGATCAGGTTCCCCTGCTGGCACCCCTTTCTGTGAACAACGATCTCATCCAGCAGTGTTGATGCGTCAGGATTTTGTGTTTGGACTTATACTCCAGAATACCTTTTGGGAATATGCATGACCATCAGCATGGCTTATGGATTCATTTTTATTTACAATTTGTTGGCTGGTTTTGACAAATAAAGCACTTATGTTACATTGGTTGTCCTGACATGAGAGACCACTTTTTTGTGGTGTTACAATATTGGATATTAACAAAATGTTGAAGAGGATAGTGGGTGTTTTCAATAATCTTGACGTAGGAGGTCCTGAAGGTGGTGATATGTGCTCTGAGTAATAAAGAGAATTGTTTTTGAGGTTTTGAGAATTTAAAGAGTCTTACTTGACAGTTCCTACTGGGTTAGCTGAATAGTAACAAGTAAATTATTTCTTAGAGGTTTAACCCCCAGTTTGTACCTAGCCTGCCAGGAAATTTCACAGTGCGTGGAGAAACTGAAGGCTCGATATGGTCTGAAAATAGAGGAAACGCAGAGAAAACTGAAGAGAAACTTTACCAAAAGTCATGTATTTCAGCATATGTTCATAATCAGTGTGTGATTAGAGCTACATATGTCCCTGGAAATACTCACCAGCTAAAAGCTAAACTCGTGCTTAAACATTTGATAGAGCAGGAATTTCTTCACATGACCAAAAGTTATGGTAAACCACAAAAAATAAGATCAGACAAGTGAATTTAGGGTGTGAATGTCAAGTGTTCCAGAATGCAAAACAAGGTAAGAAAACACTAATGGGAAACAATTTTAGAAGAATGTCTTTTATTTAATAGGATGTTGATTTATTTCTAAGGGTTTTATTTTGCTTCTATGTGAAAAATTTTTGAGACGATCTACTTTTTACTTGGTGAAGTACTCTTGATAGTTTTGTTTTTTATTCCATTAAGCTTATTTCAGTGAGAAAACTCATAATTATCTTAATTACATTTCAGCATAAATAATGGGGACAATTAATAGCACTGGCAACACTTCTAGTTAAAATATCCCAGATTTAATATCAGTTTTCTTTGAAATTCTAGCTATTCCAAAGGTAAATATCCTTATTTCCATACCCACTCCATCTTCATTTGCACGCATTTAACAGAACGCTTCTAATAATGGCTTCAGTACAATTGATAAATCAACTTCCTGAGTCTCAGGAATGCTGAGATGGAAAAATAGCCATTTGTTTGAGTTTCAGAACTTAGCCACTGATTCCTAGCATCATTTAAACAGATACAGTTTTAGTATCAGAAGCTTGGATACACTGGTCTTATTATATCAGCTGCCGTGGAACCCAATAGAGAATATCTAAGCTATCCTGACATGTGAAAAACCTTTGAGCTTTGCTCCAGGACTTGAAGCTAAAGAGAGGACAATTTTCTACGTGAGTTGGACACCCTCTAAGTAAGTGTTGGTACCACAACTTTGAACTTTGCTGGTTAATCATTTTCAGTTTCCTGGAGCTTTAGCTTTTGCTCCTCGATGGCACTGTTGGTGCTGTCTGGGATTCAAACCCCAGAAAAGCTCTGCTATGAGGTGGATGAATCAGCAGCGTGGAATAGCCAAAAGCACTTTCTGCAGCTGCAGTAACCCAGAGTTGGTATGAGTCTTAGAAGACACAACTGCTCTGGTTATATCTGCAGGAGGCAGAGAAATGCACCACAGACTTTCCAGACACTGGGTTCAGATGGTATCATATAGCTTGTATGCATACACCTGACCTTGCTGACTTTCCCTGAAAACAGAGTGGCTACTATCAACCACTATCACCCAACTTGCAAGGACTGGACCTTCACTGAGCTAACCTTGAACCAAGTGAATGTGGTATCTGAGTGAGTGCTAGCTAGTACAGGCCAAAGATTGGTCTGTGGCTAGCAGTATGAATGATTTTCTGTCAGTCTTTTGACCCATACTTCGTACTTATTGAATTTATTAATGTAGACACTACCTCTTATCTTACATCTGCTGGATGAGGGAAAGGCTGTTGATGTGGTCTACCTAGACTTCAGCAAAGCCTTTGACACTGTCTCCCACGGTATTCTCCTGCAGAAGCTGGCAGCCCGTGGCTTGGACGGGTACATTGTTGGATGGGTAAGGAACTGGCTGGAGGGCCGGGCTCAGAGAGTGGTGGTGAATGGAGTTAAATCCAGCTGGCGACCGGTCACGAGTGGTGTTCCCCAAGGGTCGGTGCTGGGGCCTGTCCTCTTCAATATCTTTATTGATGACTTGGATGAGGGCATTGAGTGCACCCTCAGTAAGTTCGCAGACGACACCAAATTGGCTGGGAGTGTGGATCTGCCTGGGGGTAGCGAGGCCCTGCAGAAGGATCTGGACAGGCTGGAGAGCTGGGCTGAAGCCAACGGGATGAGGTTCAACAAGACCAAATGCCGAATCCTGCACTTTGGCCACAACAACCCCAGGCAGCGCTATAGGCTTGGGGAGGAGTGGCTGGAGGACTGTGTGGAGGAAACGGACCTGGGGGTGTTGATTGATGCTCGGCTGAACATGAGCCGACAGTGTGCCCGGGTGGCCAAGAAGGCTAACGGCATCCTGGCTTGCATCAAAAACAGTGTTACTAGCAGGAATAGGGAGGTAATTGTCCCCCTGTACTCTGCACTGGTGAGGCCGCACCTCGAGTATTGTGTTCAGTTTTGGGCCCCACATTGCAAGAAAGACATTGAGGCCCTGGAACGTGTTCAGAGGAGGGCTACGAAGCTGGTGAGGGGCCTGGAGCACAGGCCTTATGAGGAGCGGCTGAAGGAGCTGGGATTGTTCAGTCTGGAGAAGAGGAGGCTCAGGGGAGACCTTATAGCACTCTATAACTTCCTGAAGGGAGGTTGTGGTGAGCTAGGGGTCAGCCTTTTCTCTCGTGTACACAGTGATAGAACTAGAGGCAATGGTTTCAAACTGCGCCAGGGGAGATTCAGGCTGGACATTAGGAAATATTACTTCTCGGAAAGGGTGGTCAGGCACTGGAATGCACTGCCCAAGGAGGTGGTGGAGTCACCGAACATGGATGTGTTCAAGAGACGTTTGGATGTTGTGTTGAGGGATAGGATTTAGCTGGGGAGTATTGGTGATGGTTGGACTGGATGATCTTTTAGGTCTTTTCCAACCTTGATGATTCTGTGATTCTGTGAAATCTGGGCATTAAGCACTGCCCTTACTGAGGGAGGCAGTGTTCCTTGATCCTGCCATACAACCATTGCAAAGACAGGACAGTGAACATGGCATCCTTCCTTGCACAAGCCCTGTGGTGACCTCTGCTCTTGTGCAGGCATGCTTAACATTTCGCATTGTTATGGAAAGAGCAATGTTCAATGAAACTGAACATATACCACTCCACAGCCCTTACCTGCACAGGAAAAAAATCCTTGCAGCACCTAATTTTAATTGCCTGAATTTTAAACACATCAACCACTATGCCTGTCTGTGAATAAATTCCTAAAACTGAAGGTTCCTCCGAAGATCTCCTTTAAAGGCCTGTATCTCATACCAAGCTGATAATGATGCTGCTCCATGGATCTTAGAATAGAACTTCGTTCATCTTCCTTATTGAGTGTTGGCTGCTGGCTGGAGGGGAGTGCTTTTTGGTGCAGGGTAACCATTCAGCATAATGGCCTTTATGAATTTCACTGGTATGTACTGTAATAACATTAATCATGATGAACTCATTTGGCACTAATAGGAATGTCATATGTACTTGTATAAGAATATTCACTGTAGTTCATCATTAATTAACTGGGCTATTATTTTAAAGTGTTACCAGACATGGTATGTAAAAATGGTTTACTTTGCAATCTCCTAGTGTTGAAATCATGTAGGCTCCTTTGCTATGGTTTATGTCAGAGAAAATCACAACAGAAAGAGCAAAGAGTCCAAGACTAAGATAATACATTTCAGCTGTATAACCTTTGGAAATGTAAGAATGGATAACTTGCCATATAGGCAAAGTACTGCAAAAGTAGTTGCGTATCTAATCCAGTATCCTGTTTATCAGCATTCCCAGATACTTCGGATATAAAAGAGAAGGAACATTGATCGGGAAATTATATTCTGAAATACAAGTTGTGGTAAATCCTACTATTAGTCTTCTGTTGTAAGTATGAAGCTTATATAGTAGTTTTCTGTACGGGTCACTATCATTATTATTAGAACATCCAAATAAATAATATCATCTGTTTCTTCTTTATCCATTAATTTGCTGTCATGCTTAAAGAATTCTAGAGAAACCACTTATGATTTAGGTAGAGGGAAAAGAAAGAAATAGGCTTAAAAAAACTTCTGGCTCCCAATGCCTTGTACACTGATAGTCCAGCCAATCTTTCATAAATGGATTAAACTTCATCCTGGAATTAGCTATGTTTCTTGCTACTAGAAGACCATTGCAGAAACCCAGCCTAGTGACAGACCTACTTCTACTTGCCAGATATAATCTATTTGCTACTAATTATTTCTTGTGGTAGAACTGATTTTTTTACTTACTCCGCTCTGGATTTACTTTCTAAAATATTATGGAGAAGGCCATTCTAAAACTTCGTTTGATTGATTAAGCAAACCAAATATTTTAATTTCCTCTTAGAAGACAGGTTCTTCTTTTCTTTGCATAATCCTAATGACAGTCCTTTCCTTTCTTCTCCAGTCATGAGTTACCTGTCAAGAACTAAAACTTTGTTTCTGGGTCAGTGGAATTGTAGACAGTACGCTTAATGTTTTCCTGATGCTGCTTTTGACAGCGGTGTTTGTATTTCTCTATCCTTGCATGAAATACCAATTCTTTAACATCCCATACCTTAATATTGCCAATTTAACAACTCATCCAGACTTTTCCCATCTTATATGTTTCCAGCCAATGGATCTGCAGCTTCAAGCAAGTGATTTGTTACAGCGATCTAACAGGGACAGTCTTTCTAATAGCTATAGCTTATTTCTAGAAATCAAGACTGAAAGCTAGGGACTATCGGGCTTTTACATGGTGAAAAAAAGAGTAGCTTTACCCTCTCAGTCTTAGAATCTCAGTTCATCTGGGTGACCAGGAGAGGAACACTTGCTCATCTGTGACTGCTGCTAACTTTCATCCTTTTTTCTACTTCTCACTCAGAAGGAAATTACCCAGTAGGAAAATTTGCACTGGCAAAATCTTTAGCTGTCACCTGAAACTTTAAGACAGATTTCAGTTAGTGACTACTGGAAATAAAATAAGTCTGAAGACTTAACCTTTGGGGATGCTCAGTGAAAGGATAAAACTGTCAATTTGCTTTTTTTTTGGACATATTTATGATCTTCTTTTCAGCTAAAAATCTACCCACCTAAAAATTGCCACAAAATCTATTATCTCTGTTGTAAGTAGTAACCCTCAATATGGCTCTGTTTTTTTTTTTTTTTTTTTTGGTTTTTTTTTTTCCAAATCTGAATAGATTAGCTCAGAGGATCTCCTTTATCAGTAAAATATTAATTTGATAAACAAAGAGAGAAATTAGTTTTGTCTGGAATAACCTGTTCCAGATAAATCTGTATACATTTCCTTGTATCCTTCAGTTTCTGTTCCAGTCCTTCATGTGTTCTTTTCTTCACAATTCATCCTTGTCAGATTTCAGAGAAGTAATAAATTGTCTGAGAAATCTAACAAACTCCGTTCACTTAGCAGCTTGATTGTCCTATTTTCGATATAGCTTTAACCATCTCTAAATCTGGTGCTGAAATCTCTTTCATTGATCTCTGTAATTTCCAGGAATACTTTGGCACAATTGCCTTGATTTAAGCACCACAGCCTTGAAGAGTTGTATGATGTTACAAAATGAAAATTCCTCCATACTGAACAGATGACTTATTCTAATAAAAGAACCTTTTCTCACAGCACAGTTTTTCACCACTGTGGGTTCTTTAATTGTGAAGAGAACTTCAAGGACATGGCCTAGTCAGAGATACAAAAAAAACCAATACAAACCTCCTTCAAAAGAAGTGGATGTCCTGTGATGGAGAAGCTAAAGGTCTTCATAACGTGAAATGTTCTGTCTTTTTCGACTCTTAATCTGAAGGACGTGATCTTATTTCTTTTTTCATGTATCTAATTACAAAGTCAGAGGAACAGGGTTTAACTTGACCTTTATTAGAATTAGTAAATTAAAATGGTATATAGAAATGTGGAAATTTTCTTGCTTCTGTAGGTTTCCTGAAATAGAAAATAGGGTTCATTTTTTCTCATTCCACACTCGTTGCTGATTCTAAAGAATCTTTGAACTTAAGCTAAGTGTAAAGCTAAAATTGCTTTGTTATATTTATACATTGAGTAAAGAGATTGTTTATTTCTATGAACCAGGTGGCCTTGATATAAACAAAATTCAACAAATGAATATGCTGATAAGTGAAGTGAAACAAGACACTTTAACACTGGAAATGAGTAATAATTCAAGATGAACTTGTTTTATGGCGTGCTCTAAAGTTTGCTCCAGGTCAACAGGAGAATGAGTTCTAAATGAGGGCTGTCATAGCTTATGGTTTCTCCTCACCTCCTTGCTGTGTACATTGCTATATCTTTGACACAAGCACATCTGCCAGCTTCAGCCAGCACTTAATGGCAGAGAAAGAAAAGGGCAGATCTGTACCAGAGAGATATTCTGGGCTGCTGATGATAGTCGGCCACGTGGTCTACGTTGAATTGTTGGGCTCCCTGGGGACTAGATAATGCATTACCTAAAAGAGTCCAGTTCTCCAATGGTATTGTCTCATTTAGTCTGAAAATGAACATATTTCTGAAATGAAACAAGATTGTAGACAATTTGCTCAGTGAAAGAAATAATGGTGGAGTCCCAGAATGTGACTTGTAAAATGCTTTCACAGAGGGGCATTCCCATAGTAGTAAAACCACTAGGGCTTGTGCTTCCTTTCTCTGTCTTTCTGTTAAGAGCCAATTCTGTAAAAAATAATAATAATAATAATAATTTTAAAAAATCTATGTAATATTTTAGCCTACAAAGAGCTCTTGACTCTTGAACAGGAAAATGGTGTATCAGGAATATTTGAAAAATAACTGTTGGACTGTAATGATGGAAACATCTAGGTTAGTTTCATCAATGATGTTTTTTAATCAGGATCTAAGGGATTATTCTCCAATGGTACTGGGGGGGAGGTGGTCCTAAAATATTTTTCAAGGGGACAAAAACATGCAGGAATGGGGGCATTATGGGAAAGATGGTCTGTATGTATGTAGTAAAGATAAGCTTACATGTTGTAGTTTCTGAAAATGAGAACTGTTCTCTGAATGTGGTTTGACACCTATGCAAATCACCTTGTTGGCTCATGCTTTGGATGGTATCATCATAAGTGTTCAAATTTTGTGTTTTGTGTTAACCCCAACATAACCTACCTTTCTCTGTGTAGTGTTACTTAACGTTCAAGTAGTTTACAGTGAATGGTATCATTGTTTTATGGCTCTGTTTTGAGGAGAGAAAACTCACTGTTAATCAAATAATCATTGCTTAAACAAGACATGAGAGGACCCAGGTGTGCCCTGTAGAAATTAGTAAGAAAAGAAAACTTTTGTGTTCTTTAGTGTTTGTTTTTTTTTTTCTTCCAAGTTTCTGTGCTGCTTCTACAATACTGCATCTTCTCCCACCTATCTATTCTCTAGAAGTCTGTCTACTTAAAGGCTATGAGAAACACAGTTCATTGTCAATGGGTAAAAGGCACAAAATTCAGCAATGAACTGTTGATATAGTCTTTCCAGACATATAGATGTTCTTATAGCTTTCTTTTCCATTCCTTATTTAAAAAAAATATTTCCAACCTCTTTATCTTTTCTTAGACTGGTCTCACCAGGAATTTTTTAGCTTTTCTTCCAAGCACCCATGCCTAATCTTGAAAGATCACATTATTTTTCCATTCTATTATTCCAATTGTTGGGAAAAAATATGTATCCTGTGCCTTAGATGCTTTAATAATATTAAAATAATACAATCTGCAAAACGAAGACCTTCAGCTTGGATTCATTCCACCTAACTTCAGGCACCGAATCAACTTGCCTAGGGGCTCATACTCAGCTCCCTATACAGGCAATGAGCGTGCCTGTCTGCATCTGTTGGCTATAGATGAAAAATAGGCTCCAATTTAGATATCTCACTTTAATGTCTCAAATCATGCAAGAAGAGCAGGAGAACAGCCTATAATCCTAGTTTTCATGACAAAAATGGCCTCTAGGCAGGATGAACTATCCTTTTCTAAAAGCTCAGCCACATCTCATTTCTTTATATTCCCTGTGAACTAATGTAACCACACCTCCAAGTGCATATGGTGTGGGAGACAAGAGAAAAAAATATTATAAAAAGAACTTTAACAATCAGCACAAGACATTTTATAACGTTTGCACATTTCTTTGTTAAGATCAGCTAGGAAAGACAAGAGGTGGGGGCTGAGAGGTATTAGAGTGTGGGAATACATCGTAGGTTTTGTCTATCTGCAGCAAGCAAAATCCAGCGTGTTATCTAGCAGAAGGCTGTAATGAAACTGGTAAAATGAAATTGCAAAATAAAAGAGAAAATGCCAATGTGCTTGTTGTTAAATTTCTTTCAGAGCTATAATCCGTCCTTGACTTTTCCTTTGTTATATTTTCCATTTGTGGATCCAAGCCAGAAAAAACATAGCTGTGCAGGCTGAAAAAGAGGAAAACAAATAGTACTTGTGTGTTCTTGGTGAGATGGATGAGAGGTGGCAGGATGGGGCTCCGCTTGGAAAAGATCCTACATACGGGAGTCCAACTCATGTTTGGTGTGAAGGACCCTATTTCTCCAGTACCATTTCCTTAACAGAAGTTGGCAGTAACTTAAGCCGGTTATGGGTCATTTCTTGAAACATACAGAACACAAGAATTTTCATTCTTGTGTTCTGTACATTTCACTGCAAACAGCTTGTGACCCCTGTGTCCTTCTAAAATCTCTCAGAGAAAAGAAGATAGTAGGAAACTTATCCTATAGTTACGGACTTAAGACTTAGTATTTCTGCAAACAAGTTTGACATGCTCTAGGCAGGTGATGTGGATTACACTTCTGGGAGTAACAGGATTATTTTGGACTTTCACCTGAAACTGGGTTTTGAGGGTGTCCAGCTCAATCAAGAGATGGAGCTTTGTATATTTTTTAGTTTCTTCTCATGGCCAAACTAGGAGTTATGATTTAACTCCACATGTTATGCTATCACACGTCAGCGGTGTGCAGTACTACATCTATGTGTCGTGGTGCTATACAGAAGGTTGGTATGCCTTCATACTGAAGGCCTCACAACTGCTTACACAGCCTTTTTTGTTGAAGTGCAACCAGTTTTCCACCTGGAAATCACACTTTCCAGTGTGACAGTCAGGACCCTTAGGATGTTTCATTTCTTTGAAACTGCTTTATTCAGTAAAGATGCATAAGATTGGTGTTTAAACTTTCCTTTGATATGTCTGCACTAGCAAATCAAACTATGCCAGGAGCTTCCCCTGCACACTTTATCGTTTTTCGTGTATTCAGAGTGGATTGTGACATGTTTTCAGCCTAAGCAGACTAGCACTATCCCGAACATTTCCTTGGCATTTCAGGAATTAGGACCGGATTATTCCCCACAGGCCCTCTGGTTGTAGCCAACCTGATCTGGAGAGCAGAAGATTTGGAGGAGATGCATGTGGAACAGCATATGCCAGTTGGCCCCTGAGCAAGAAAATGGTCCAGGGTACGTTTATTGTATAAAATGTTTCAGATGTAGCCTGAAGGTCTAAGATCTTGCATGTTCTGCAAGTATCATAAAAATTCATTGACATTTTTGCCAGTAGAAATTTTTTTCTAACAGGTCTACAGTTTCTTAAATCCTGATTAGACCTTGTACATCTGCTATATTTTTTCCTACCTAAGAAATAAATTCTTGAGCTAACTGTTTTTCTCTTTTGAATGGTGTCACAGAATTATATAGACCAATAATTCACTACATTTTTGTGAGGCTGTAACAAAACCCAATTTAGGAGTTACTTCCTCAGCTGTCTATGGGATAG
Organism: Perdix hodgsoniae; assembly: GCA_035772895.1. Lineage (NCBI taxonomy): Eukaryota > Metazoa > Chordata > Aves > Galliformes > Phasianidae > Perdix > Perdix hodgsoniae. Next base: position 1,242,941 of record JAPSGF010000024.1, on the reverse strand, counting down.
ATTTCCTGCATTTGCATCTCACTCTTCTGTGAGGTGGTATCATCAGCAAAATAGGGGTAAATGCAAATAGTCAGATTCCCCACAACATTTGGAATTAACTACTGCTTGAGATCCATATCTAGAAGTCCAAGGTAAAGAAAAGCAGTTTATGTGAGTGATTTTCCAACCAGTGCTCTCTATTATGAAGCACCATCTGATATGTAAGAAGAGGAAAATGGCACTAAAAAGGGAAACCCTTTGTGCCCAAATAACCACAAAGATTTATTTGAGGACATTCAAGCTGCTGTTCTAGCCTTTCATGGAAAAGACTCTGGGGCCAGTGCTGCCTCCGTGCTCCCCAGAATGCTGATTTTGTGGCAGCCTGGAAGGACTTCCAGACACCTCATTCTAGCTTTCTTTTATTATTGCTGTCCCCAGAACCTGAAACAGTATCAGTGATGCAAACAGCCCCAAAGGGAGCTATGATGAGGGAAGAAATATATGCAGATGTGGTCCCCCTGGTGAGCATCACAGAGCTGCAGACTTGTGACAAATTTACACCAGCAACGTTTGAGTTTGGAGAGGGAAGAACAGTGCAAAATGAAAGTAGTGGAGAGTGATAAAGCATTGCACAGTTCAAGTGCAAATGGTTTTTCATCAGGTGCTTCTGATACCTGTGCTTATTTCCATCTGTTTCTCTTCCTTATCACTGTTATCACCACATTAGCACTTCTTTTTGCAGCTCTAAGAGCTTTTATTTTCACTGGAAACTTTACAATTTTCATCTTAGCTCCAGCAAGCCGCTTCTCTCTGTCTTTTTGTTTTGGGTTTCTACTGAAGGCAGTGAGGGATGTAGCCTCATGCAGACAAGGAATGCGTTGCCTCTCTCTGTTATGGTTCTGTTGTTATCAACATCAATTTGCTACATGCCCACACTGACTTGCTTTCACTGCGGTCCTCCCAATTCCCTTGACGCGCTTTTGCTCACAAAAAGATCCTTATATAGGGGCTCAACTCATGAGCATATAACAAAAGCACTTCCCCTTTATAACTGTTTTCTCCCCATATTTGTTAAAACATACAGTAGAAAGGAATAACGCTTCTCCCCAGTTCATTTTCAGCAATAGCCCTACAGTGGGAATTAAGATTAAGAAGGCAGATTGAAAATGCCATTTGTGTCACGCAGCTGAACCAAGCTTGATGTATGTGTCCCATAAGGCACAGATGTTTATTCTTCTACAATAGATTAATACTGAATTCTTTGTTTTTCTTTTGTTTTTCTTATTTTTCCCAATAGGCTTTATTAAAACCTTTACTAATAAAACATTAGCATGACCAGAGCAATACAACAGAACAACAACAAAAAAAAACAACAAACAATTCTTTTCAAACTTCAGATGTGCTAATGTTTGCACATTTCTCTTTTGTTAGCAAATGGAAATGCCCACAAAGAGCTCTTGTCAGCTTTCAGCTCTTACGCACTTAGTAATTGCCGAAGCTTTAAACTTCTGGTTCAAAATTATTCATCCTGCAGTACCCAACACTTCATGCCAATGTGAGAGACTTTTGTGGCTCACTAAGTTCCAAATGCTAAGTTTGGGGAGGGAATGTGACTGCATCCTGCGGCACGGTGTGAGGAGGAGCAAACCTATACACAAGCTGCTGTGAAGAAGCACAGAGCTCAGGCATTTAAGTACCACCATGTGTGTAGGAGAGTCAATGGAAATTCTGGGTGATCATCTAGGAAACAATTATTAATCACTGTGGGGAAAATCTACCAGATAGTGTTGTGGGGAGGCTTGATTTATTGCAGCTCTATATTATCTGTTTTAGATTTCAGGTCCTTTGCAGTGCAGGCATGTACGTTTGCTAGCACATACTACTGCTTCATCTTTTATCAAATTGCAGCTATTAGTGGACAGACAAGTTTGGGATGTTTAGGATAAGGGATGATATAAACTAAAAATAAATGGCAAAGCTATCCTAGGTAGTTCGCTGTTCCATCTCCACAGCCTTTGACATTGTCACTGACACTTAACTCCCAACCTGGATGTCCATGTTACCTCTGGAAAATAGACAAGTGGCTATTATGTCCACTTTTCTGATGAGAGACTGAGACTGAGTAAGGCAATGAGATTTGTCCAAACAACAGAAGCACTGGTTCTCTGCATCCTCAACAATGTAAAATGTATAGAACCATTTTCTCATGTGTTGATTGATTGCTAACCTTTGCAATTAGATTTGTTTGCTTTTCTGATCATAAGTGAGTAAACATCACTTCTTTTTTAAATGTGCAGACCTTTAAAAGAAGAGAACCCAAAAAACTCTCCTCCCCAAACATGCAGTGATCACTTGAATAAAGTTTGTTTCTCAACAAACTTTCATCCCACACTGAATTTGAATGGATGCCCTTTTAGCTGGGTTATTTCTAAGGGACTTCCCTCATAGTACACTGGCACAGGCTGCAGCCTTTCCTTCATGTAAGGTGTCTGTAGGGACTTACACCTTTACCTGAATGCTCTTTTTAGACTTTCAGGATTTCAGTGACTGTTGCCATCTTTACAGCTGGGTGCAAAAATTACTGGGGATGATTGGAATACAGACAGATTCTTCAGTAGCTTAAATTTCCTCGAAAATTGAGATAAAAACCAGTGCAGATTCACAACTTTGTTCTGAAGTTTAAGGAGAATGAATTCCCTCTGGGCATTTCTGCACTCACTTCCAGACTTGGCTTTGTTTTCTAAGCTCTATTGGCAAAGATTTTTAATTGTTTCCATCTAAGAGTTTTCTCACCTTGTACCCAAAACCAACTGGTCTACCTCCATTGACTTGTCTGGCTTGAATGGGACATTGTTCTCAGATGAACATTTTTTTTTTTTCCCCTCAGGATGCTTTCTTTAAGCTTGTATTTAGGGTTAGGAATAAAACTGAGTAGTATGCAATCCTTAGTTATTGCCACTCTCCTCTTATTCAGAACTGGGGTTCAGTTTTACCCTGTACTTTTTCATACTACTATGCTTCAGAGAGCAAACAGTTCCACTGACTTCAGCTACTCATATGGTTAATGTTATACATGTGCCTAGGAGCCTTGCTGATTTGTGGCCTAAGGTCATGTCTATTAAAGTGCATAACAAAACACTAAAACCTCTCCCACTTATCCAAACCCTGTTAATCTAAACTACTTTCATGTCTCTGTTCCATTTGGCTAATCAAGGTTTCAGTAGAGTTGTTCTGTAAGGTTAAATACCGAAATCAGTTGAAGTCTGCCCTCAACAAAGTACTTCTGGCTCCCCGTGCCTTTAATGAGAGCCTTGAGTGTGTATCTGAGGTTGGAATTTGGCTCTAATGAAAGGTGGATTTTTCAAATCTTCTGTGAAGTGCTTCACAAAATTGGGGGTTTCAGTTTTTATACCCACACATGATATTATACTCATAGTTACCTTTGGCTGAACGATTCCTGGAATTTCTTGCTATCACTTCCAAAAAAATGACACATTGAATTGTGTGTCAGCTGCATATATGAGAAAAGATTGTACTGTAAGACAACATAGGGTTGTCAAGGTTTGTATTGAAAATGCTGCTTGGATTCTCTCTTGTGTCTCAATTTCACTACTTTTTTTTTTATTATTATTATTTTTTCCTAGACTGTGTTTTTATGTGTGTTCATTTGCTTTTTAGTAACCGTGGGGATAAGAGCATCTCTAACTTTCTATATCTTTTCTCCGCTGTGGAAAAAAGGGAAAATGGCCAATTGTTTAAAAAAGAATAATAAAAAAAAAGGAGTTCTATTTTTTCTTGTCAAGGAATGATTTCTTCATTGAAGAAGAAGCTTGACTTACTGATCACAGAAAAAATATATTTAACTCTTGAACTATGAGAAAAACCTCAGTGAAAAAATGTGTTCATTCTGCTGATGATTTACAAATAAGGTGCACACAGATATAGGGCTAGACTGAGAGATACTGACAGCTCAGACACACCTCTGTGCATTCAGTAGCTGAATGTATTTTCAGTAGTCGTATTGTGAGATTTGCAGAAGCTGCAAGTCTTAAGTGCTACAGCCTCACTCTGCAAAGCAACACACAAGTCCTTCCTTGCACAATAAGTGAAGAGAATTCCTAGGATAAATGGAGTGAATTCCTCCTTGGACAGATTTATCTCTTTGCATGGACTTCAGAAGGGAGGTTGATGACTAGTTTAGACTAGACAACTAACTTTAAAGGGTTTAAAATTAATGAGTAAATCCCAGAGTCTGTCTGTGTGTTAGAACTGATTTCCAAGAGCAGAGCGTCTTCGACACCCAGAAGGAAAATACCTAGATAGTTATAGCTACTGAAATAGGACTTAGATGTTGGATTGTATCCTTGCTCCTCTCAGGGTGCTAAGTCACTTAAAATGGCTTTCAGGCTGCTCAAGATGGGGAAGTATGTGGACAGTAGATGCCTAAATCTCACACACTTCTCATTCTTCCACCATCATGCCTGAGACTGTTCTCTGGAACTGTTCTCCTGCCTTAGGATGCTATCATCCTAAGTATCACAGTAGTAGACCGTGGTGTGAGTTCTTTCTTACCTTACAGGATGGTACTCTAGGAATGGTCTTATAAGATCCGAGGTTGGACCATTGTACCTCACCACCAGCATCTCGCCATATTTTCTGTCTGGTGACCCAGCTTTGAGAGAAGAATGCAATCACTTTCATGTTGTTTCTTGTATCTCCTGCACCCTGTGGAGAAGGAGATAACCATATGAGTGAGTCTGGAATGAGGGGTCACTCAGCCATGCCCCCATGTCTGGCATTGCCTACAATGAACCATGCGCACAAACCCTTACTGTAGAATAACTGAGATCCATAGATATAGCTAAGTTCCAACACTGAAGCTTCAGAGAAACCTAATTTTCTCTGCTACACCACAGTTCTTAACTCTTTCTGGGTCAGGATTTTGACTTTTAGGTCCAATTTTAGAGCATTTAATGCCTAAGTATGCATAGCTTGGCTACAAGTCTAAAAATGTTTTGGAAACTGTACCTAATGTTTTCAAGCACTCAGACAAGATAAGATTACTACCAAGTTCTTGTGCTTAATGGCTGAGGCTTTTAAAAATGAAAACAACTTAAAGAGCTGCACAGTTTCAGTTTTTTTGCATTTGGGATGTTATGCTAATTTCTCAGTGAGATAATGTTTCATTTCTCAATAGGAATAAACTTTAATCTCATGATATGATCTGATTTCTCTGTAAGAATATATTTTTCAGATCTGAAATTTTGAGAGCCCAGGGTCTGAAAGGGTTTTAAGCTTCAATGCAAGCTAAGTGCGTAAATGCTTTTGGTAATCTGGGCAAGAGTCAGTGTTTAGCTGGTTTTGTGGCAAGCTTGTAATGCCATTTTTTGGATCACAAACATTCTGGGAGAATATCTACTCATTTTAATGGATATTTTGTGTGAGAAACATTTTTATTGCTGGGAAAAGTTTCCTATCAAACACAATTTTTGGGTTAGAATCAAACAAAACCTAACAATGTATATTCATAGTTGACACTTAAATCTCAAATCCATTCTTTCAGTGAAGGTAAAAATTATTCACTCTTTTAATAGACAGATTCTTCTGATTTTGGAATGAGATTAAGACAATAATTTTATAGATTTATTTTTTGTCTTCAATACTAGCACAACTTTCCTCCCCTTCCAAATTCTTCCTGTCATCATAGCAATTCAGTGCTGCTGATTTAGTGAATAGGATTGAGGGAGACAAGCAATCCAGCATGTTGAGTTTGAACTCTGACCTTCTCATTGCATTGTTGCACAACTTCTTAGTTTTACTAATCAAAAAGCATTCACCCTCCCCCTCTTTTCTCAGATGAACAAAAACTAGAAATGTAGAGGGACAGAGTGGTTTTGGAAACGATCAGGGAAAGACACCTGTACATTTCTCTGGTTTGGCTCTGTCTTGAGCATTTCTTATGGCTCAGAAATCTGATATTATTTGCATTGTTCTTCAGATATCGAGATAGGACCAAATTCCTTAAGACTTCTACTATTCATAGAGACTGGAAAATATCCAGGCATATGCCTTCTCATATGCTGTCTTCATCAATATTGAGCTCTTGACATATGATTCATGATAAATTGAGATGGACAAGACATCAAGTGCATTTTAGCTCTACAACAGCGAAATTCACAAAGGCTTGCAGTATGATCATGCACGTTGTGGAAGACCACAATGCTCTTACTGGAGTTGTGGTGTGTTTAATGCTTGCTAGTATTCCGTTAGGTCATACAGTGGGAAAAAGTACAAAAATAACAAACTTTTTAGTCCACTAATTGCAGGCTTGTTAAGTGATATTCAATTTCTGTTTTTTTTTCCCCTCTATTGCTCTGATTAATGACTATTCAAAGCAAAAACAAAATAGTCTTCTGTAAAAGAAAAAAATTAAAAAATCACATGCACCTGAAAGATCTTTTACCAGGTTTTCTAAAGCAAACTTTGCATTTGAATATGCAGCTACAGGACTGAAAGCATCGTTACTGAATCCCATTTGATTTATTCATTCACCTAATACTGAGTTTTTGAGAGAATTGTCAACTGTGTTGTGACTTTGGTGTTCACCAAATTTGACTGACCTTTTATCTTCTCTGAGTTTTTAACCACAAATTTTCTTTCTTATGTTCTTTTTAGGTAAGTGTTTTCTGAGTATTTAGGACATTTCCATTCTATTGCTCTGTTACAGAATCCTGAAGACAGTGAAAAGGTACCCAGAGGTAAGCTTAGGAAGTATACAGTAGTTGAGAGTGAGGTGGATTGGAGCTGGCTGGAAGAGCTCAGATGGTTGTGATCAGCAGTGCAGAGTCTAGTTGGTTGCATGTAAGTAGCAGTGTTCCCCAGGGGTCTGTACTGGATCTGATCTTGTTTAGTATCTTCATCAATGACCTGGATGAGGGGAGAATGCAAATTGAGCAAGTCTGCAGATAATACAAAACTGGGAGGAGTGACTGACAAACCAGAAAGCTGTGCTACCATACAGCAAGACCTGGACAGACTGGAGAGTTGGGCAGAGAGGAAGCTGATGAGTTTGAACAAGAGCAAGTGTAGAATCCTACAACTGCATGCATCATTACAGGTTAGGGGTAGACCTGCTGGAGTTGAGCTCTGTGGTAAAGGACCTTTGGTGAGCAGCAGGTTGGCCATGAGCCAGCAGTCACAGAATGACAGAATGGCCAGGGTTGGAAAGGACCTCAAGGATCATGAAGCTCTAATCCCCTGCCACATGCAGGGCCACCAACCTCCACATTTAATACCAGACCAGGCTGCCCAGGGCCCCATCCAACCTAGCCTTGAACACCTCCAGGGACGGGGCATCCACAACCTCTCTGGGCAGCTGTTCCAGTACCTCACCACTCTCTTGACATCCAACCTAAATCTCCCCTCCCTCAACTTAAAACCATTTCCCCTCATCCTGCAGTTATCTACCCTTTCAAAGAGTTGATTCTCCTCCCCTCTGTAGGCTCCCTTTAGGTATTGAAATGCTGTAATGAGGTTACCCCACAGTCTTCTTTTCTCCAGGCTGAACAAGCCCAGCTCCCTCAGCCTGTCTTCATAGGGGAGGTGCTCCGGTCCCCTGATCACCTTTGTGGCCCTCCTCTGGACCCTCTCCAACAGCTCCCTGTCTTTTTTGTATTGGGGGCTCCATACTTGGACAGTGTTTCAGATGGGGCCTCACAAGAGCAGAGTAGAGGGGAACAATCCCCTCCCTGTCCCTGCTGGCCACCCCTCTTTTGATGGAGCCCAGGATACCATTTGCCTTCTGATCCACAAGGACACACTGCTGGCTCATATTAAGTTTTTCATCCATCAAGACCCCCAGGTCCTTCTCCACAGGGCTGCTCTCAAGGACCACTCCTTCCAGTCTGTATGGATGCCTGGGATTCCTTTGGCCCTTGTGTGCCCTTGTGGCCAAGAAGGCCAATGGTATCATGGGGTGCATTACAAAGAGTGTATCCAGCAGTTCAAGAGAGGTGATCCTCTCCCTCTACTCTGCTCCAGTGAGGCCACATACCATGTCCAGTTCTGGGCCCTTTAGTTCAAGAAAGACAGGGAACTTCTAGAGAGAGACCAACAGAGGGTGACAAGATTTAGGGCCTGGAGCATCTCCTGTACAAGGAAAGGCTGAGAAACCTGGGACTGTTCATCTTGGAATCCTGGAGAACACTGAGGAGGGATCTTATCAATGCTTATAAATATCTAAGGGCAGGTGTCAAATGGATGGTCCTAGGCTCTTTTTGGTGGTGCACAGGGACAGGACGAGAGGTAACGGGCACAAACTGAAACACAGGAAGTTCCATATGAACATGAAAAAGAACTTTAAGGGTGACAGAGCACTGGAAGAAACTGTCCAGAGAGGAAGTGGAGTCTCCTTCTCTGGAGACATTCAAGACCCATCTGGACACTTTTCTGTGCAATCTGCTGCAGGAAACCTGCTTTAGCAGGAGGTTGCACTAGATGATCTCCAGACATCCATTCCAACACTGATGATTCTGAGATTCTGTGACTCTGGTTGTGTATAGACCTATCATAATAGGATGTCCTCAGAACTCTTGTTTCAGTAAATCATTCTCTTCTAGTGACTCATGAGAGAGAGCTTTGTAGAAGCCAATTTTGTTATCTTTTTGGTGTTTTTAAGAGCCTTTAGGATTTTCATAGCAAGTTCTCAATAAGCAACATTTATTATTGTTAGATATGGACACCTAACTTATAATATTATAGCACCTTATTTATTTCTATAGTCATTATTTCAAAATGGCTGCATTTCAAAAAGCACCACATAGGAAATCTTCTAGGTTCCTTCAGAGCCTTCAGAGGGTTCCTCAGCTGGACCATGGTGACTGGTGAAGAAAGCACTGAACTAATACATTTCTGGTTTGGATCTTTTTGATTCTGGGTTTCCAGGTCAGGTTCAGGATTCATTACACTGGGTGAAAGTAGTTGCACTAAGTTTTTCTAAGACCGCAGAAGAATTGCCCACAGTTAAGACAGAGAACATTTTGAGCACCCTCTCTAGCTCTCTTTCAACAGAGGATAGGAAATTGCTACCTCCCAAACTGTGTAGACAAGTCTGCCTTACTCAACTTTGCAAATTTCCTCGCTTATATGCAAAATCAATTCCAACCTTCAATTCCACAAAAAGCTGGGATTTCACATGTTAAAATCTCAAGGGTTGCTACTTCGAAACAAAAGCTTTCTTTTTCTGAACATAAAACTGAAGTTCTTTCCCACAAGATGGCCTCTGTTTCAAAGCAAAAGCCACTTTGCAATTTTCCTTTCAAAAGGTATTCAATTATAACAGTGAAATAAAATAAAGGAATTTTACTAAAAAAAAGGCTTTGCCAGAGATTGGACTAAGCCCTAGTCTGTGTCATCAAGTGCTTTACTGCTTTATGGTGGTCTCCAAGGAGATCATTGCGAGGTCATTCTGGCAACTCATGTAGATTACACTGCATGCAACTCATATGTGCACTTTTGAAATATAAGAAGGAACAACTGGAGGCTGATCTTTGCCATTATTCCTCCTTGAAATGCATGCAACTGGTGTTGTGGAAAGGCATAATGCTGAACAGTTGAAAATAATGATAAGAGAGAGCTCCAGAACTAACCACTGCAACTGCAAAGACACTAACTAGCAGCCTCTTTCCAACTATTCTATTGGAGCATATCTGCAGTCCAACAAGCCATTTACCCGTTGTAACATTACTATTCCATGAGAAGTGACTCACAGATGAAATTCATCAATTCGCCATGGAAGGATGCCATTTATGGGCAGAAACATTTTTTTTTTTTCCATCTGGGGACAGATTTCCTACTACATTTACAATTGCAATTTGCTATTCTGAAGCTGTGATACCCCTGGCTTCTGTAAACCAGCAGGGTTCATTGACTTCAAGTCATTAGGTTATTTCCTTAAAAAATTGTAGCTGGATTAGAATTCTGTCGATAAGGACACAGAGTCACATCCACACACAAAAGTTTAGGCATCTGGGTTCTTTGTATCTCATGGTGGGAGAGAAGTACCTCAAGAGGGATGCCTCGCCTTCCATAGCTTAGCTAGCTACCACAATTGACTGTTGGTGCTGTCTGAATGAGTAACTGGATGGCCTGCCCCTTTCCTGTGTGGATTCAGTGAGATGAGAGATATCCCTCAAACTATGAGCAGAAAACAAATGGGCTGATGATGGAAAATATTGAAAACTGTTTTCTGCTTTGAATAGGAGCAATACCATTTCAACACGAAGAGTAGGTCTAATGCACCATCCATTTCATTGTTAGGTTAACTGCTGCCTTTGCTACAGGAATATGGGATTAACTGAAGCATTCTTTACAGTTTGCCTTCTATTAGAACCCCGTTCACCTCCCAATTATTCATTTTAACTAGCTTCTGTCTACTTTTTATATAGTTCCCAGTGCTATTTATACTTTTAAGACCCTTTATTAGGCTTGTTGTACACAGTGTATAAGACTAATATCCTTACTTAACCAAAATGGCCTTTCTTGCCCTTTTCTGTGTTTAGATTATAGCCAGGATGAATTTCACTTGTGGTCTCTCCAGCTGTTTTTTAAGTAGTTCCCACTTTTCTAAAGTAGATTTCCTTCACATTAGAAGATTCCAGACCAAATTCCATAGGGTATTTTGCATTCCCTTTAAGTCTGCTTTCCTTTATGTTTCCCTTCCGTGGGTCCTAGCTCAAATGAATCCTACTAATGCAGTGTTATAATTAGAACTATGTGAACACAGCACTTCCATTTCTCAGAGGTTCCTGCAAACATTTGCTTTGGGTTTCATCCATATGAGCTCCCATTCCTTGATATTTTTTACTTTGAATTTCAGATGTGAACCAACCAAACACCACTGAGCTAAAAATCAGCTGCAGTGATTCAATGTTATGGATCCCTGAAACAAAGCAACACATTTTGTTTGGTTTGGGGGTAAAATCTGCACAGTCTAAAAGATCACTGCAGAGCTTACCTGCCCATAGTGAACCCCCAAGCCTGTAGAATCAGTGCTTCGGTTTTGTAATATAAATACTTGACTTATTTAAGGGGTTCACATTTCACTTCTTATCCTGAAGTAGAATACCTGAGAACACCTTTCTGCCTTGACAGGCTGGGTGAGAGCTCCCCCTCCTGTTTTAATTTATTTTAAACTGTGGCCTCGGTCATGACCCCTACATCTGGCTAGGTAGGGTTTACTAGCATCTGACCCATCCCAGTATGTTCCTTCCACAGGTTAAGGCCAGGGTAGCTTTGTGTTACCTTCCTTTCGTAACAGAAAACTATTACATTTTCTTATTTCTTCCCAGTTTTCATTTCTGTCTCCGATTAAAGTGTAAACTTTATCATGCTGATAACCCAAATTCCCTACCAAATTCCAAACCAAGCAGTTGTTGTTGAAAATGTCTTTTGGTACAGACTGGGAAAACACTACAAGGCCTTTTTTCTTTCCATCTTGTTTTGGTTTTCAAAATTTGTAACAACTCTCCCCTCCCCCCCCCCCCCCCCAAAAAAAAAAAAAATCACTAGGAGAAATTGGCATTTTTTTCCCCCCGACTGAAATCAATAAAGTGTAAAATGCACTGTCTGAAAAGGTAGAGGTAGTCATTTTGCTACGGTCTTTCATGTCACTAGCTAAATATGTACTGAAAGTCTAATGCCCTAAGATTCATTTTCAATACATTCGTGCCTTTTTCCACTACAGATCTGCTGCTTGAATCGCTGAAATCACGCTATGCTCTGTGAAGTAAACTAGTCATAAAGAAAATAATTGCTCAGTTAATGCTACAGTTATCAGTCTCTTCTACTTACTGTGTGGATGGGCCCACAGACGAAATGTCAGCTCCTTGCTTCTGAGTTTGGCATTGGTTCCAAGTTACTGTCCAGACATCCAACCTAGTTTGTGGTCACTGTTTGTTGGAACTGGAACTTGGTCTGAAGGTTGGATCCAACGTAAAGCTTTGTGTAAGTAAAACTGTATCTCATTTCCTTGGGAAGAGGGTAGTGAAAGGGCAAGGGGGTTTTCATTTATCTAGTGAGTATTGCTGACATTTTTTTTTATGTTAACAGCATTAGGAAGCTGCTGACAGTTTGTTTTCTTTATTTTTTTTGTTACATTTAGAATTCTTTGATGGGAACTGAGTATTTCATGCAGAATGAATGCAAATTGCAAGTCACAACAGAGTACAAGAAAAGGTGGAATTTTCCGTTCCAGACATGGCATTTGCTGGAAACCATAAAAATGAAATAACAAATTACAGACTGGAGATAATAGCATTTTAGAAAGCCACATTAAATTAGAACAGTTGAAGGCAAATTCTTTGTGGCCACTAATGCCAATTTGTGGATAAAAAGCCAAGAGGATTCTCAGAGATCTGTTTCTTAATTAAGTTAACGTTTTCCTGCTGGCCTACGGAGTTACCAGTGTCAATAACCCGTGCCTTTCTCAGGGGTCATAGCTGTCTCATGCATTTAGCTTCTCGGGGCAGAGCGGGTAGGTGCTCCTGCTCGGACAGGTTTGGGGATGCGGAGGCAGAGGCTGTGGGAGCCCACTGGAGGGCAATGCAGCACCGTCTATCCGACCTCACCCCGTGCATCTGCATGACCCTTTTGAAAGATTTTTGATCTGAACTCTAATAACAGTTTACATTTCCACGTCCGTATTAGATCTGGGGTTCCACAAAGCGCGGCCAGCACTATGTGTTTTTGCTCTCTCAAATATTACATCGTCTATTTATACTGTGTGTTTTTGTAGCCCATGATGTAATATGACAAAATTTCAGCCATGTGCATCACACATGCAAGTCTGAGTGCAGCTGGGTTGTGTAGCGCAGCTGAGGTAATGTCAAGAAATTTCATATTATATTTAAAATGACACCTGTAAAAATAATCTTCAATTTGTAATTTAAATACTGTAATACTCAATTATGTGAACTGACAGGAAGTGTCCCAGCGGTTTTGGAAAATAACATTCTTTTATCCATTGAACCTTTGATGCATTTTTGAACAGCCATAATGGAAGTTCAGATCATGACCTTCTGCTTTGAGAGAAAAAAGCCAGTGAGGAATCAGGTCTTCTACACAGGGCAAAGTCATAGAGCTACAGAATCACTAAGGTGGGAAAAGATCTCTAACTTCATTTAGTCCAACTGTTCACCTACTACCGATACTGCCTGTAAAACCACGTCCCTAAAACCAAGTCCTCTCTTCACATATATTTATTTTTTTCTTTCTTGGAGTGAGATGTCAGCCATGCAGGCTTTATCGTTACTCAAGCCAAAGAGAGATCAAAACTGCAAAGCTAGCCTGATTTCTAATTGTGTGCCTTGCTTATGTCAGCACATGCATGTCATCTGTAAATATATATCCTGCTTTACTCCTACAGAGAGACTTCGAAAGTTTTCCTACAGTCTACATCAGTAGCAATCAGATTCTATTAATGTGGGAGTGAGGTTTGTGACTTGGCCATTGAGAAAGCTCAGAAGTCTTCCAGATGCAGGAATTGGTCATAGAAATCTATGGAACTGTTTCTTAAGTGTGTCTCTTTTGCTTAATTAGGGGGAGGAGCTGAAGGGAAAGACAAGACATAGGCTTTGTGCATGTAGATTATAAATGTGATAGCTCTGGGATTTCTCTCACTGTAAATTACACTTTCTTCCCTAATTCTTTGGCATTTCCCTTATCCAAGAGCTGTTTCTTAAGGCTCCCATGAATATTAAAACTCCCTCTCCCCCCAGCTTGTACCTGTTATTGGCTTCTGCAAAATCTAAGAGATTTCTCACATGCCCATTCCCATCATGTACTTCCGAAATACTGAATGTAACTTCCAGAGGGCTGTGTTTTGTGCCACTTAAATAACTCTGTTCTTTCCATTCAACTCTAGTAACCTGATACTGCACAATAAATGCTAATAAGTTTCCTGTAGAGTAGTGCTCTTAAGACAGCTTATTTTTCATCCTTCCTTTCATGTTGTGCTCTTATTGATGACTCAGCCCATACCACAAGTGTTCTTAAAGAAGATAAAATGTAAATAAAAGTGAAAGATGCTGGTCAGATAACGCTCTCAGAAGGACTCAGGAAATGCTTCCTAAAGAAGGCTATTTTTTGCATCAAAAACTTGCCCCTTTTTAAGCTGTAGTAATGGCTACTGCTCTTTGTAGGAAGGTAAGGAAAAAATGTTTCTTAAAATAATTAACAACAGCCAATTAATGATTTGCTCTAGTGTAAATCATAGAATCACAGAATGGCTTAGGTAGGAAGAGATCTTAAGGATCATCCAGTTCCAACCCCCTGCAGTAGGCTGATTGCTCCCCACCAGCTCAAGCTGCCCGGGGCCCCATCCAACCTGGACACCTCCAGGGATGGAGCACCCATAGCTTCTCTGGGCAGTCAGGGACATATGACTTTACTGACCATGCTAAAGGTTAGAGATATGTTAGGTTTCCATTGATAAGCACAAGCCGCTTGGTGAGAAGTGTTTGCTGTCAGTTTATCATTGCATGAAGTTGAACGTGGCAGTGCTGCAGGGCTGTATGCATAGTAAGGAGAGGGAGAGCAGTGAGATGGTGCCTGACCCAAGTGTCTTCCCATGCTGATACTCCAGAGCTAAGAACAATGCAGCTCAGCCTTCTTTCATGCTTGGTGAGGAAGGCAAGCACATCTCTTTCTGCAGCCTGCTTGCCTCGCACAAAAGACAACAGGAAGGAAGTGCTCTGCTCTTAAAAGTTAGTTTAAGTCGAACGTTTCGAAAGAGCAGGTCACTTCAAAGTCCCACCACAGTATTTCCACATGCCATCTGCTCGTTACAAATGTGCAAGGGAAATTATTGGTGCTTCTGCCTTGTTTCTGTGATCCAAATGTACATATGTGCCAATTAATTATTTTTAATAAGACACGTTCAGTTGTCTCAGTTGTCTCCCACCCTTCTAGGCTTAGTACATTGGACATCTTCTTGGACTGTGAGCTCTTGTGGCAGGACACCACATGTCCTTACATTGCTCTGCTCTTGCGTGTGTTCAGATGTAAAAACACCACTATGTCTATGAGAAAACCCAGGGAGGGCAATTGGCAGGTTCCACGGAGTGCAAATGTGTGCGTTGTTGAAGCAGGCTAAATCCAGTGGCTGATATCATGCAGCTTTGCGGGCAGTTACAAGCCATTATGCAGCTCAGGGTATGGTCCTTGTTGCCCTGTTACAGAGCTGATGGCCAGGCAAGACCATTAATTCTCCCTCTGCACATTCCAGACTCTTTACCCATATGCTCTATTAACAACCTTTTTTTAGACAAAGCTGTTAAATCTTCTGCCACTTCAGCTGCATAAAGCTGAAGCTCTCAGTTCTCATTAGAGCTGAGAGGAGCAAAGTTAAATTCCTTCTCCTGCTGTGATCTCTTGGAGTGTTGCTCATCTTGCCAAATTTCTGGTGTCCAGTCCAAACCCAGTTGTGCCATAGTCAGTGCAGAGGTATATGCACATTCAAGAGGCATTTTTTTCCCCACTGCTTGAGACCTATAGGAGGATGGGTGGCACAGGGCCATCTCTTTGTTTATTATAGATGGAGGTTAAATTAAAAGTTTAGATTTTGTTGCAAGCTTTTATAGAGGTAAAGGTTGTACAAACCCTGCTTTTGGACCCTCACTGTCAGAGTCCCCTTTCTGTGAACACTGGATAATAATAAAACCTTTGAAAGGATCCTCCTACTAGGCTAATGGAGCATGATCTCAATCAGAGTCTTAAAAATGCTGCCTTAATAGAAACAGTAACTGATCGCTGTGGGGTTAGTCCTGATTTATGCCAGTGTAAGAGAAGGACTAGTTCTCAAGTTTCCTATTGCATTCAAGCTAGCTAATTTTTCTCAGGGCACATTCATACCAATTTAGAGCTGAATGCTGTACTCATTTCTATGATGTATACATTTATTTTTAACTAGTACTTGTTAAAAATAAACTTTTCATCAGTGAACAGTCCAGGGTGGACAGATGACTCACATGTGCTACTGGGAATGGGATGAATCAGCAACACCATTTGATTCGTAGCACAGTCCCAGACCTAGCAGCTGTGTCTGGAGTCACTGGACATGCTCCATCTTTCAGCTCATTGCAGTCTTGTCCCCAGCATGACTATCTCTCTCAGCTGGCAGACAGAGCAGAGGGGCCTGTTGTGTTTTGAGGTGCAGAAGGACCTGCTCCTGGACAGCACTGGGTGCTCTTCAAGCCCTCTCTGTTGTCACGGCGGACTGACATACCTCAGCAGGCTAGTTTAGAGTGAAATGACATGGTGAATGACACCCCACTGAGCTCTGCATTTACTCGGGAGCTGTGAAACCTTGTGAGAACTGTTCCTGAGGTAAGTAGCCTCACATATCATATATGGCTGCTGGCAGCACTGAGATGGCCACCCCACAAGCAGCTCTGCGACTGGCTTTAGACCAGGCATCTCCACACTGCACATCTGCACAATGCCCACCTACCCCATTGCTGGGGCAGCACGATGAGGTGTGAGGGCTCAGCTGGTTTGTGCTGTGTTAGGTGGTAGTCAGGACATAGGCTGTCCATGACCTCTGCATGAAGCTGGCCATACCTCATTGCAAGACGGAATCATCTTTTCACCTCCTCATGTTTCCTGGGCATTTCTAGGAGACAAGGCATTCCACAACATGTTGTGACCACGATCACAGAGTTATTACTGAACCACTGCAGTTATATTGAGTCTACAAATATACATATTTATGCCCTCCTTTTAGACCAACTTTATGTTTTTCGGGGCTTAAAGCTGCAGGCCATTTTTGATTTTTGTTATTAAGAGCAGATGTGCCCAATTCCAATCATATTCTACTGAAGAATGTCAGGGTTGTGAGAGGTCGAATGGTGAATGCCTTTCAATCTCCATTATTATTTCCTCCACTCAATTGCCGCAGCAGGGAAACTACAGTCATTTAATAGAGACCTTCAAAATATTCAAATATATAACAGATCAAAACCTTCCTTGCACAATTTCAGTTGCCTTCTTCCACTCTTGAATACTTCTCTGGCTGTGCTGTTGCTTTACCCTGGGACTACAGCTGAGCTTTGTCCAAATGCTTCAACTATGGATGCTGGGGAGATGCTACCTTGGTTTATAGTGTCATTTAACTCAGAACCAGCTCCTTTTGGAAAAGTTTTGCCAGGCATGCTACTGTTGTACGTCCCACAGACACACTGTCTGGATTTTGCCTTGTCCGAATGTCCACATCAACCTCTTCGCTTTTATGCTGAAGCCCTTCCTGCAGCTTTGAGAAGTGCCGAAAACAGTGGTCAGATAGTTTGAAAAGATGTTTTATCTTTGAAATGTAGGCCTGGCAGCCACAAAAGTGGAAGGGGACAGTGCTGCATGGGGAAGGCAATAAGGAAAAACCATGCACACAAGCCCAGCTTAGAAATGCAGCCTCAGTTTCCCCTGCTGTGCTTGGAAATGGTTCAGGATGTGTTGCAGTGTGGAAACACCCACACTGAAGACCAGGAAAGTCCCATTTTAGAACTATGACAGGTTCTTCCCTTTCCTTCTGGGGCCTTGGAAGGAGGATTATGGAGGAACGTGTGATTAATGTCCTCTCTCTGGGACGAAGAAAACATGATTGTGCACTCTTTCCTGGTCCCGTCCATCATCTTCAGTGATGCTCATGGGGAATCTTATTCCTTTACATGCAACATTTGCAGAACTAATTTCCAAAAAAATAGAAGTGATTTTTAGTAAAACAAACATCATTTTGTAATTATCTGCAATGCTTTAATGTTTATTGATTTTCTCACTCAGCCAGGGAAAATTTTTTTGTCTCTCTGCAGAGCAACATTTTAAACATCTGTTTGCTTTCTTTTTCCTGTGGGACTTTTTGCACTGAAAAGACTCGTTGGGCAAACTGCTGTCCTCGTGCTCTAGGGGTAAGGGGGAGGAAGAGTAATTGGGAGATTGGAAGGAATGTGTGAGCTTTGCTACCATGGCTTGTCCTTTTTCAGTCAGCCCCTGGTCTCTGCTGAATGCTGAGAGCTCTCTCTGTTTTTTCTTTTGATTTCCTGAGTTTCTAACTGAAACAAAAACCAGGCATGGAACGAAACTCTAAAACATTTCCAGTTTGGAAAAGAGATGTACATAAGTGCAATATCCTCGGACAGGAGGTTTCTAATGTTCAAGAGCACTAATAGTCTTGAAGACAGGCCTGCCAACTGGCTTTAGTGCCTTGGGCGTG
Source organism: Perdix hodgsoniae (assembly GCA_035772895.1). Classification (NCBI taxonomy): domain Eukaryota; kingdom Metazoa; phylum Chordata; class Aves; order Galliformes; family Phasianidae; genus Perdix; species Perdix hodgsoniae. Next base: position 1,224,703 of record JAPSGF010000024.1, on the reverse strand, counting down.
AGGGCAGGCCTGTGTACTTTCTCTCCAAATCAGTGGTTTTTAGGGGACTGTTAGAATGCACTGCTATTCGGAAATGGTGCCAGATGCAAAGCTATCAAATTCAAAACTTGTCACTTCATCCCTTCATCCAAACATGAAACTCCCATGCTGTGCTTCTCTTGCCATGCTAGGCGCCCTAACCTAAAATTGCTGTGAGCTTACACAGTGCTGACAGGATGGTTAACATTACACTCAGAAAATGCAATAGCTTTAGAAGGGATCTTAAAAAGAACTTCCTGTCTCTTAGTTTATTCAGACAGCAAGCACAAACCAGAGGTAGAGCCAAGGAGCAGAGGGGGTCTCTGCATCGACGCACTGCAGATTGAGGAAGGCTGGTCATCATTTATAACCTTGGTAGCCACTTCATTTTTTCAGTAAGTAAAATAAAAACACAATTGGTGAGGTCACCACCTGACAGTGGAAATCCCTGTGACTGACAAAGGAATTCTTTCTATCTAGGATCATGCCAAAGCCCTGAGCTGTTCTGCTGGGTCTTCCAGAGGTACTGGAAGTCACCCAAAGCTACATTTGATTAAGAGGTTCAGATGGGCTGTGGCTGCCAAGGGGCAAACACTTTCCTACAGGCAGCATCTCTTCTTTCACTGGTGTAAGCATGAGCACTCCAATTCGCCACACACTCTTGTGGAAGTGGGGACGTCTGGGACTGGACATACATAAGCAACCTCTGGAAGAAGGCTAGGATGTTCCTTTTGGCAGTGGTTGTTGTCTTACAGTGTTCAGTGAGCAACATGCATAATATGTATATCTATCTTTCTATCTTTGCAGATGACATCAAGCTGAGCGATACAGTTGACACACTGGAAGGAAGGGATGCCATCCAGAGGGACCTTGACAGACTTGATAGATGGGCCTGTATCAACCTTTATGAAGTTCAACAAGGCCAAGTGTTGAATCCTGTGCCTGGGTTGAGGCAATCCCAAGCAAGTATACAAGCATTGCAATGCATGGATTGAGAGCAGCTCTCTGGGGTGGGACTTGGGAGTGCTGGTGAATGAGACGTTTGACATGACTTGGCAGTGTATGCTTGCAGCCCAGAAAGTCACTGTATCCTGTGTTGCATCAAGAGAAGTGGTAGCTAGCAGAGGGAGGAATGTGATCCTCCCTTTCTACTCTACTCTTGTTAGACCCTATCTGGTATATTGTGTTCAGCTCTGGGGCCACCAGCATAAGAAGGACATTCAGTTTTTAGTGAGTCCAGATGATCAGAGATGATCAGAGCTGGAGCACCTCTCCTGTGAAGGCAGGCTGAGAAAGTTAGAGTTGTTCAGTCTGCAGAAGAGATGGCTCCAGGGAAACCTTATAGCAGTCTTCCAGTACATAATAGGGCCTATGGGAAAGATGGGGAGGGGACTCTTTATCAACAAATGCAGCAACAGATTAAGGTGTAATGGTTTTAAACTAAAGAAGGTAGGTTTTGATTAGACATTAGGAAGAAATTCCTTACCTAAAGGTGGTGAGGCACTGGAGCTGGTTACTCAGAGTTGTGGATGCCCCATCCCTGAACCTGAGTTCAAGCCCACGTTGGATGGAACTTTGGGCTATCTGGTCTAGAGGAAGGTGTCCCTGTCCATGGCAGGAGGATTGGAACCAGATGATCATCATAGGTCTCTGCAGTTCAAATCATTCTATGATTCTACATGCACCTTTAGATCTCTTTTTTGTCAAATAGTAGTGACTTCCCAGCTTCACCTTACAGAAAGGAAGTGTTCATCACAGAATGTGAAGTGTTCAGATGCTGCAGGAGTAGGAGCATTGAGCCATATAGAAATATGGGCTTTAAAAGCTCCCACCCGCCTCTCAGGGTAAGCTAATAGGAAAGCTCTCACCAGAAGACTGCTTTTTTTTTGATAGATGAAGGACTCCAGAGAGAAATCTGAGATATACATTAGGCTCTCACACAAATCTAGGGAGTCATTTTAGTTGGAACAACACTAAAGATTAAATATTATAGTTCACTGAAGGGGCTCTGAGTGGCAGTGAAAAAAGCCAGAATACAGTTAGCTAAAATCTCACAGCAAAATACGGACCACAATGTTTAATTAACCTCTTTCTCTGTTGCCTCAGGCAAAGCCAAAGTGGATACATTTGCTTCACCAGTTTTTGGAGAGCCTACAGGACAGTTGTTGCTTCTTTCAGTGTGAAGTACACTGAGACAACAGGGATGTCTTCTTCTTTTTTTTTTTTTCTTTAACATTAAAGGGCATTGATGACTAAATTGTATTTAAGGCATGAAATTTACCTGTTAGAACCAAATGCAGGCTGACTTCTGAGTAGGCCTTTGGAGACAAAGACATAGAGGATGTTATGTGCTGTGTCACTGTCCTTTTCTTTCCAGAGGTTGGACAGCTGCCCAGCGCCCCTTCCCTTAGTACCACTATGTAGCCAGGACTTCTGCAGTCTGAGCAAGACTTCTGCCCTTGGCACCGCCCTGAGATGCATGGTTGATGTGAGGTTATTTACAAGTGGATCATTTGGCTCAGACATATTTAATTAAATTAACAGACATAATTAATTAAACACTTGAAGCAGTGAACTGCATTGGCAGAATGCCTTGAGCAGGAAGTCTTAATTGATGAAAATACAATGACTTTTTTCAAGGAAAATCTTTGTTCTATTGGCACAAAGCTGGGTTATTGTCCAACAAAAACTTTGCTCAGGTGCCATGTGGTGTGCTTCACACCTCTGTTCTCCTACCTGCCTTGTAAGTCATCTGCAGTGAATTGTTGGACTCTGATGGTAGCAGATTTTGGAAGTGAAACTGAATCATCCAGTAGTTTGGCTGGCAGAGAGCAGCAGTACTCAGGAGGAACCTGAAGCCTATCTGAAAATTAACATTTGTTAGCTGTGGCCTCTGTATTTTGTAGTTGTTGTTGTGTTTTCCTTTTTATTGTCCTCATCAACTTTCAGCAAGTTCTCATCTGTCTTATTTTGGTGTCATTTTGGTATAAAGTATTTGTGCTTTTGTTTCCAAATCCATTTGAAGGCTGTTTACTGATTTAAAAAAAAAAAAAAGCTGGAAAAGCTTACCATTGACCTGACAACCTTTTCCACTTGTAGGAAAACCAACAATGAAAGAGGAAAACTGCTTTTACAGAGCCCCAGGGTAGCCCTTTGAGTCTCTTTTACAAGAAGTTCTGGAAGTACAGACAGAACTCTGTACTTTTATCAAGGATATGTTCTGAGAGTACTCAACATTCAGGCAGTGGCCACCCAGCAGTGGTGCCGTGTGAGTCGCTGTGCTGTTAGAAAGGCTCCAAATGGGTGCTCCATAAATGCATGTGTTAACAGGGAGGTGACATCACTACCCCACTGCTCAGCTTTAGTTTTTTTTATATGTTTGGTATCAAAAGTGAGCGTGTTGATGGATAGATTCCATTTTTTCCCTCTTAAAGCCAAAAGGCTACTTTCCAGGGCTGCTTACAGCTACCGCTGGCCTCAACAGGCCCCAGCAAGGTGAAAGGTTCTTGTTCCCCCAGAGGACTGACACATTATGATGGCTTCATTTGATTAAAAGGGGATGTTGATCATTAGTTATGACCCAAATTTCTTTCTTTCTTTTTTTTTTGGCAATCATTCAAAGTGTTCCCAGATGCCCACCAGGCTGTTGTTACCTGCAAATAAAACATATCTTTATAACAAGGACATTAATGTTAATGAATAATATCAAAATGTACCATGTGCCTTTCCCAAGCTTTTTTTTTTTGCATTTTGATGGATTGAATGATGGAAGGGAAACATATGCTTTCCAGATTGAACCCAAAGAGCTCACTAATTCAGAGTCCATGCTCCTTCAATCTGAAGCCAAGCAGAGAATAAATTACACAGCATTTGTCATCCACTTGGGATTAATTATTGAGTTTTAGAGGTAAGTAGCTGCACCAATGAAGGTTACCAGTTTGTTCTTTAACATCTACTTAGAGCATTGAAGGAGGGGAGGGGAGCAGGGGAGCTGGCCAAACACAAATAACTTGGATATTTCTGTCCAAAGTAAACTGGGCAACAATGAAGGAGGTCAAATGTTCAGCTCACTATATAGTATGCATGTATAAAATCACCTTTTGTTGGTGATTAGTTTAGTTGCATAAGCACTGGATAGTCCCTTCAGGTTAACATTAAAGAGTACTGACAGGACAACAGGAAAAGTTTTTTTTAATATTTTTTATTTTTACAGTTAGTGCCATAGGTGACCTGGAGTTGGTACAGCCTTGGGAGAATTGAATATTGTTCTCTGAAGGGCTTCTGTCAGCCTCGAGCTTTGGACTTTAAGAAAGGAATCTTCCATCTGTCAGACAAGACAGGGTTAGGACACTGGTCCCCAGGGTCCCCTTTGATAATGTGATGATGTTTAAAGGAAATTAGCTGATGACTGTGACAGGGAAAGAGCTGGATCTGAGTTTGAAAACTAGGCAGCTTTTTGTTGCATCAAACACACATCTTAGCAGGAAGTTGAAAACATTAGTTCAAGAGAGGAGGGTTGTGCCAGGGGTGACGGTGAAAAGGCGATGGATTAAAATACAGCCTGATTTAGCTATTTTTGAGATGAAATGAGGCACTTGAAAAATGAGTTAATTAATCATCATGTCTTAGCTATTCAAAGAGCATTTCCAGTGATCTGAGAGGTAGCTTTCCACATTTATGTTGTCACAAGCTGCAGAACATTATGACCCTTTGGTTATATTTGTTCCCTCAGTAGTATTACAATAGAAACAGGTGAGGTCAACTGAGATGTTATGAAGGGTATTGAGCTTTCAAATGATATTTTTGTTGCTGTGTCTGCTTTAGCATTTTGGCTTGCAGCAGCTCTTTACTTTGGAACTGTGTCCCTGGACTTTTCCATGTGCTGTGTGTGATTTCCGCCCACAGAATCATGTGCCTAAGGTAGATTTTTTGGGAGGGACACTAAACTGGAACCACTGTTTCAGGTGTATACCAAGGGCTTTCTAAGTCCTAAAGGAAGCATAGAGACTGAAGCCAGTCATGGGTCCTTCACACAGCTTCAGACCAAATGTGTAGTGGGGAAGTTTTGCCCATGGAGCCATCTCAAATTTATCCCACACAACCCCCTGAACTGCTTAAAATACAGATGCGGGGGTTTCAGCACCAAGTGATTTATGCTTTGTGCTACATATTTAACTCAATGCCCTCCCCCCCCCCCCCCCCCCCCCCTCCCCCCTCCCTGTGGCTTGACATTCTTGACACTCTTGGCAGTTACCTTGTGGCTGCCTCTCCAAAGCCAGCTCTACTCTGTTAATAGTATTGAAGCCAGAAAGACCAACATTCGCAGTTCAGGCATCAACCATCTCTTGGCTTTTGTGGTACCTTGTGATCGTGTGTACTTGTGAAGGAAAGACTTTTGTTCTGCTTCACAAAGGAAATGGTTCAGTGTGTTGCTTGGCATATCTCTAGTGAGCAGTGGTACAAGAAGCTGTTAAATTAAAATTTATTAATTCATTAATAATAATAACTTCATTAAAAACTGCCATTCCTTTACTCTTGAGTTTTGCATTCACAACTTTGTCTGACTTGTTCTGCCAACTAGAAGTGAAAATGCCTCATCATAATAATCAGCTCCGCTGCTCTTCCCTTGAGCACCAAGCCAACTCCATGGGCAAACTGGAGATGGGTCTAGTGGGGAAAAGGCTCCAGGGGCAGCACCTGCCTTGTATGGTGCTTTGCCTTGGGTGGTGCCTTCTCTCTCAGGCCTGCATCTAGCCTGCCCAGCCTCTCTTTCTTCTATCTGCTTCCCTGGTCTGAGGCATTGAGAAGAACAGTCAAGGCCTGTGTTACTTGTTCTTTTGTTTTTTTTTTCCTTCCTCCCCCAACCCCCTCGATGTTAAATGTGATCAGTGCACTTTCAGTATATTTTCTGCCTCATTTCAAGATGAAATTCTTTACAGAGAGTAGTGAGGTGCTGGAACAGGCTACCCAGAGAGGCTGTGGATGCCCCATCCAAGGAGCTATTCAAGGCCAGGTTGGATGGGGCCCTGGGCAGCCTGGTCTGGTATTAAATGGGGAGGTTGGTGGCCCTGCATGTTGGAGCTTCATGATCCTTGAGGTTCCTTCCAACCTGGGCCATTCTGTTATTCTGTGATTCTGTGATTCTGTGAACTTAACTACTTCAAGTCAACTCCCTGAGGGCTGTTTTTGTGAATACAAATTCAGTAGCATCTCCTCAAGGGAGCATGCATCTTTGGGAAATATAAAATAAACACACACTCATACTGCCCTGAAAAGTAAACTCCCCAAGCTGCAATCATGATTTAATTTCAAATATTGCCTTTTTTTTTTTCTCCTTTTGATGGATGAGTTGAGCCTGCCATCTCCATAAAAAAGGATGAGTACAGTAGAACTGCTGAAGCCTGTAAACTATTTATTTTCTATATATTTTAAGTTTAAAAAAGATTGCCTAGAGGAAGTTGCAGGAGAAGTCTGCTGATGACAGGATCTGGCCCAACAGCGAATAAATAAATAAATAAATAGATAAACAAACAAACAAATAAATAAACAATAGCCCCCAATGTATAAATAATAGCCATCCAACCCTACCCAGGAAAAAAATAAGCATGAAGCTTGTAATCATGTATTTGTTAGTCACTCAGTGAAAACAATCAAATAGTCAATTTAATTCTGCATATGTTTTCTCCTTCTAGTTTTTCCTTGTAAAGGAAGATGAGATGAATAAGACACTGGGCAGTGAGCACAGGACTCACTGGACAACAAGCTGTTGGATATGGTCTCATTTTTCTGCCCTACTTCCTACAGCACTTACTTCCAGAAAGACCTTGTGGTTGCTACCAGCACAGATCTATTCACAGCTTGTAGGAGTTTGGCTAGATGCACAAGCGCTCTTAGAGAGCTCTGTCCAGTTGATCACTGTCTCTCTTGAGGAGTGGAGATGAGTTTTAGGTATCAATCATTGCTTTGCTCCTTTCTCTTCTCCTTCATCTGGTGTTCCTTACAATAACTTGAAAACAAAACTACTGTAAGCCAAATGATCTCTCTGAACTGTCTGACCTGCAATGGGATCTGCAGTCTGGCTGCTGCAGAGGGAGAAAAACACTTTCTTTACCTGTTTTAATAACATCCTAAGGAGGAAAACTGATACATTGCCTTTAGTCATGTTTACAGAGTTGATGTCTTTAGGGGAATATTTAAATTCTATATGTGACCAAGGAGTATAACATTAGTAATGAGTTCTTCCAATGAAGAAGGTGCCAGAGTAGTCTTGATAAGGTTCTGAGTTCCTGAGTACTAATTATAAGCTCAAGGACCAGTCTTTTCTTACTATTACTTCTCTACAGAGATAATATTAACAGAAGACAAATATACTGCCTCAAGTTCATATCAATGAACGTAATATTGGAATATGGTTTATGATGCTGAGTTTTTCTCATAACATTATGTGGGTGTGTTACTGAATAAATCAAATTTTGGGTGTTGAATTATTCTTCTGAGCCATACATGCACTGTTGGTTCAGCCAAGCTCACTTTGGGGAAGAATGTGCTGGCTTAAATGCAGCTGTGTCAACCAGAGCAGGGGTGGAATCTGCCTCTGGGAAAGGTGAGGTAGCAGCATGCATGCAATAAGCTGCACTAGCTCAGGTGAGGAGATGCATCTGTTAAGTTTCCAAAACTTGTCACTCAGTTTTGTTCCCTCATCAGAAAAAGAACAATGAAAATTCAGAGAGCTGGCTTTGCTAAGTGGAAATTCTTTGACAACAAGGTGTTTTGGTTTTTTTTGTTTTGTTTTTGTTTTTTTGTTTGTTTTTTTGAGGAACATTCAACAGAGAAACTATAGCAGACATGAGTTAAAGGCTGTAAGTTAGGAGATATATTACTAATTGTTACATATGATGTTTAAAGAGTTGTCAGGGAGAAGCAAACTTGCTTCCAGGAGCAAGCTTATAGGTCATTTAAAATATTTCATAGTCATTTTAGGCTTCAGTTACAATGACAGATTTATTTTTTTTTTAAGGAATAAATTTAGTGTATCATTTTCTGCAGTAAAATTTATTCTCTCAAAAGAGATGTACCTTGTGATTGGCAGCCTTTATGACTGTAGGTTAGGGAGCTGCCTGCTGTTACTCAACAAATGAAAGGTGTGGAAGCTGCTTCTCCAGGGAGATAAAACTCTGTTCCCTCTCACACAGAGCAGAGGTAGATGTGGGAAATCACGACAGAGTGGCTGTGAAGGAGCTGAAATCTGTTTACATCTAGTTATGAAAGATTTCAACTCTTTGCCAGTTTATGGGTTTGCCTGGGCTTTTTCTAATGAATATCCCACTGGATTCCCTGTTTATGTGTCTTAGAAGCCCGAATTCACGGAGAATCTAATTCCTAAAAACTGTGCTTTAACACTAGTTCCATCTTGAGTGTATGAAATAAATACCTTGGAAAAGATGTTAGCTACAGCCATGTGAAAGGTCCTCATGATTCAAGGGTATTTAATGTGCCTTAACTGATAGTGCAGGTGGGGATTTCCAAAGGAAAGAAAAGAGAATGTTCATACATGGATATAAGGACTTAGCTGTCTTTCATACTGACCCTTGGGCAGGGTCAGTAGTCACACAATGTGACTGTAGGCAGTAATAGAGCTGGAAAGCCAGACCACAGTATGAATGAGAAGTATGAACAGACCCTCACATTTCATGTACAAAAAATAAGTGTTTATAAGAGATTGTGTTTATAAGAGGCAGTGTTTAGTGTTTAAGTGTTTATAAGAGGCAGATTTTCAAGGTGAAATAGTCTCTGTTTCTGCACTCTCAGAAGTGATATCAGAGGTGCACATCCATGCTTGTACAAAGAGTTAGAAGTGTGGCAGCTCCCATCTTCGATCTGGTCATCCAAAGGCATGGGCCACCACTCGTGTGAACCTAAGTACATCACTTCATTGTTTAGTTTCCATCTGATTTGCCATGGGATTTACTCCGGCTCTGGCTTTTAAACGGAAATGCAGATCCTTTCTCCTGGCTCAATCTTGCAATATTTTCAGTCTCGATACTGAGTCTGGTCAACACCGGGATCTTCAGGGAGAGAAGTGGAAGATCCTGTGTTTAGCAGTGTTAGTTAGCAAAGCAAAGGTATTTATTACAAAGAATAGTTTCTTCTTATATTTCAAATAAGTATAGTTTAAACCCATACAAATAAAGTTGTATCACCTTAACAATGTATTGTTTAACTTCAGCTAGTACAATTATGTTATTTTTAGTCAATCATCTGAGCAACCAAGCCATCTATCTTGTCCAGTCCAAGCATGCTATGTCTTTCTTCATTGTGATGTTAGATGCTACAAGTAAGATGCATCACAATGAAGCCAATTGTCTTTTTTTCAGTGTTGAGATGGTTATTTTCCCTATTCTTCTTTTGCTGTGAGCACTAAGAAGAGAAAGCTTGTTCTTATAGTCTGTCTACATTGCAGAGGAGAATCTGAACTCTTCTCCCATGTTACAGGTAGGATACATTTTACTATGTTGGTTGGGACTTCATGGGTCCAATACATACTCTGTCACCACTACTCAGATCAAAAGGAAGTACTAACACAGAACTTCATTCTGTGAAGAAGACATTTCTTTCCTTTCACGAGGAACAATTTTCTTCTCTACTGCTTATTTTTCTTTACCACAGTTTTAGCTGTTAAAGAATAATAATGTATTCACAGAATCATAGAATCACTTGGGTTGGAAGGGACCTCAAAGATCATCAAGTTCCAAACTCCATGCAGCAGCCAGGGTTGCCAATGACTAGGTCAAGTACTAGATCAGATAGCCCAGGACCCCACCCAATCTGGCCATAAACAACTTTAGTGATGGAGCATCCACAGCCTCCCTGAGTGACCTGTTCCAGCACCTCACCATCCTCTCAGTGAAAGATACTCTGTATTAATGCAGTGCTTTGGATTTTGCAAACAAAATCGGCATTAATTGTATTTTCTTCCTCAAACATAAACATATTCAGGCACAAAGATGAAATGTGCTTAGTTCTAGCTGACTCCACAAGTCATAAGCAAAACTAATGAAGATAGGAGGGAACCTGTACCAGTTTACACCAAGCAGAGTGATTTACTACACACCTTTTTTTTCCTACTTGCTAGACCATAGCTTGTCCTATTAGAATGGAATGAAGTGGTAAATGCTTTACTAAAATAAGATCACTATATTACTTTTAGGTAAGAAAGAATATATATTTTTGAGCATTTATTTAAAAAATTTTCCTGCTCATCTTCCATATGCGGCAGGAACAGAAAAAGTTCTTTTTTGATGGAAAGACAGTGGTGACCACAGTCTGTATTTGTATCATATCACCTAGGAGGTGTATTTGTGGATTGACAGCTTGGCATACTGGATGCAATAGAAATGCATCAGAAGAACAGCTCTATGTCTTGGAGAGTTTATAGTCCAAGGTATTACATGAGAGATTTAAATAGATATTAAAAGAATGGTGCAAGTTTGTGGAAAGCCAGGACAATATTGCCAAGCATGATGGGCAGTCTGGTACTCTGCTCTCATCCACCAAGGTCAGCCAGGAACTTTGCTGGTGCCATAGTAACTAATGGAAAAGTGGGACTGGAAGATGTTGTGAACAAAGAGCCTCTGAAACTAGTCCTGCTGAGTATTTAAAAGGGTCCTATTCCCATAGTGTGTTATTTCAGCTTACTGAAAGAACTGTAGGTATGACACTTTCATTTTCCAAGTTCTGTTCCCTTCTGAAACCTAAGAAATATGCAGAGACAGTGCAGAGCCATGTGAGCCATCTGAAGGGCTGGAGTTCCTCCCAAGGAAGAAGTTTTCTTTTGGTGCTCTCCCAAGGTCCTTCGCTATTTCTGCTTTCACAAAAAAAAAAAAAACATCACTCAGAAATAGCTTTACTTTTCCTTTCACTGAAGAATCTAACCAAACATGTTCATTTCATCCCTCACACTGTTTAATCTGTGATTTGACTGATATTCTTTGCAGATGATTTTGCAATCAAAACCATAGTTTGTATGAGAAATGTGTTTGTATTTTTAAACACAGTTTTGAATTCTGATACTTGCTTACAAAAAACAAAAACAAAAACAAAACAAAAACAACAAAAAAAACAGCACTGAAATTAGAAATGGAACAAAATGTTTGGCAGACTTCACAAAAGCTTATTTATCCATTAAAATCTGAAACTGTAATAAAACTTAAATTAAAAAAAAATCTCAATTTCTGCATTTTTTATGTCTCTACTACTGAAAATTGGCAGTAGTAATTCACTTCTGTCATTTCTCAGTTTTTAACCTCTTGGGCCTTGTTAATGGATTTTAATCTAAGCAAAAGAAATCAAAGCAGATGTACATAAAGCTGCAACAGGCGCTTCAGCACAGTGATCATATGTCAGTTGTCTGTCTAAAGGGTAAATTGTATCTGATGTTCTTTTGTTTGCTCCTAGTTTTGACTTAGGATATTCACTGTCCGAGCAAATTGCATTTGTTTTCAGTGCTACTGATTCTCACCTGGGACTGCAAGGTCAGACTGTTGCTCTGCCTGATAATGTATAAGAAAAAAACATAACCAAAAGGTCAATGAGAAGAATTTCCAAGAGCACAGCAGCGCTCCAAGATTTTAAGACCTATTTTTGGAAGCACCTCTGGCACTTTGGAGTTTATTAGCTCAGCTGTGATTGCAGTATAGGTAGTCGTTCCTGCTCTTGCTGTGCTTGAAGCTGAGCAGAGTACACAGAACAAAACCCTAGCAGTTGATTGGGTGTGTACACCGACGTGAAGAGGTGCTACAAGGGATCCTGGCCACTGACATTCTTGCTCCTCAAGAACTGCTCCAGAGGTGCGTTGTGGTCAGCAGTCATTGCTCTGCAGTGTGCAAATCCAGACTTCTTTGGTGCATCTGTCACTACTGAGAACATTCCTTGAATAACAGAAGCATGGAATCATAGAATCATTGAGGTTGGAAAGAACACTAAGATCATCTAGTCCAACCATGAACCTGTCATCACCATATCACTAAATCATGTCATGAGATACGCAAGCTTATATTCTAGACTGTGGTACAAAATCAAATATATTACTCACTTTTAAATGTATTCTACAAACTAGCTCCTACTCCTCTTCTTTGACCCTCTGTGCTCAATTCACTTGAGTGCTAGTGGTCTAGTCTCTCCGGTCTAGTCATAATATCTGCATAGTGTTTTTCTTCCTCTCTCTCTCTCTCTCATATTTTTTCTTTTTTTTTTTTCTTCCCCTGTAGTTTCTGCTCTTGGGACTCATTATTGCACTGACAAGCTATTTCCTCTGAAAAATGTAGGCAAAGCTTCCATTTCTTGTGAGCAGCATATGGGTGCCAGTTCCAGGGGCCAGTGCTACACTCGTATGGACTGGCAGGATAGTCCCATGCTGATTGCTGTGTAGTGGCTGTAGTTCCACCATAAAACCAACTCGGGGCTCAGAGGTGATTAGGGAATGAGAAGGCCTGTTTCTAGATCAGGACACCATTGCTGCTAATGTAAAATGAAAGTAGAAGTGAAAAGAAACAAGCCATGCAAGTGTGGGAATACAGTTAATTTATTATGGTGGGTCTACAGCTTGGCTCTAATCCTTCGTTTGGAAATCAAAACCAGACTGCTGGAACCCACCTGCCAGACTCAATCTGTTTCATAATTACCTGTGGGTTTCTATTTTTGTTTACCTTAATAGCACAGTAAATACTGCTTCTGCCTTTGTTTATGACCTACTTAAGTGATGCAAATATCTTGAAGAAATTCTGTTTTTAATAGCGCTCCAGTGACTACCTTCTTTCACCTCCCAAAATAGAAGCCAATGGATCAGCCCTCCAGCATCATCTGTATTAGAGGGGGAAAGGGTTTGTAGTATGCTGCCAAGCCTCATGTTTATAATGATCTTCAGTTTTTAGTTGCTGCAAATGATTAGAAAACATGGGGAGATTTTTTTTCTTAAGTACAGAGCCCATTTCAGTAGGGAAAGCTCCAGAAGTCCCGTGAATTACTGCTAAAAATTGAGATGTAATTTTCATTGCCCATTTTTAGATAGCCAAGGGTGGGAGAGAGGGCTCTTTCCCTTCCTGCAGTCCTGCACACAGGAGACGTGTGAGGTAGGATCAAAAGTATTCATATAGGAGAAATGCCATGGTTGGCCCCCTCTCCACATGTATTCAAAGTTAGAATTAGCTCAGTCTCTGACTATTATACACTGTGTATAGCAGGCTGATTTTACCTTGAGAAGAGAGAAATTCCTCTCTCTCCTGAGCTCTGTGGTGTCTCACACACTACTTAAATGTGGAAGTAGTAACACAGTGGAGAAAAATACAGTGCTTTGCCCAGTAAATGTTTGCAGGTGAAGCTCATCTCCTGGATATTTTTTTTTTAAACTTCAGTACCTTTCAGAGCCAGCATGTTTTTCAGCATTAGAAAGTTTTCCTCCTGTGGTTTGTTAACTCAGCAGTGACCAAGTGGATCTACAGTGTCAGACAATTGCCCAAAACAGGTGCCTTGTGTCAATAGTGGTGAAATGAACCCATCTGCAAGAGAGGAAGGGGAACTTCTGGGAGGTCTGAGCTATAGGTGACTTGGAAGAAATCCAGGTTACAGCAGCTAATAAAGAGAAGCATTTGTGTGCAAGGAACATTGTGAAACTTCTCATCATAGCTGCTTTTGTATCTGTGTTGGATGAGGTAATTACCAGCCTAGCCCAAAACACTTTGCGTGCTAAAATAGCTCTTTTCCCTTTGGAAAATCTTACTGAAATGCTACCATTTGTAAACAAAAATAGACCAAATTGCAGCTCTGTCTTGGGATTTGGTCACTTCAGGTCACTTCAGGTCTAATGTAGAAAGGTCTACATTACGTCTTGGTTAAGGTGATGTAACCATCACTAGAGTATGCTAATACCTTCCAAGTAATACCTTCCAAGTAACGTAATACTAAGAACCTAATAATAAAGTTTTATAAAATCTCCACCAGTTTCTCTTCTAGATGGTGGTGGTGTCAAAGCAGACATTTTCTTGACAGAATCAGGAAATTGGAACAATTTCTTTTGTCTTATTTAATGGCTGTACTTTCCAAAATATTTTTTTTTTTCCCATGAATTTTACTAAGCAGAAAATTTAGTAGTTTCTGTTTATGAAAATAAGAGGGAGCTAAAGAGTCTAAAAGTTTGTTAGCAGGATACTTTGCTGAGTGGCCAAATTAAGGCCGGATTTCAGAGTTTGATTGGGAAAACATAACCTTTACAATTTTATATACTTTCAGAGGAGACACCTGAAAAATAGCTAACATCTAATTGTACTTTGATCATGTATCATTATACAGAGATTTCAGTTTCACTTCAGTGCCTAACTGATGCATTTTTCTCATAAAGAAGCAAAATCACTCTTGGAAACTGCTCTGCCTTTCTCTACACAGAGAAAATAACAGGGATTTCCACCAATTTTAATTGAAAAGAAAGGATTCTTTATGGATGAAAAGGTTGTAGCAATTCATGTTTTATAAAATCTGGCCATTTTCTCATCTTCTCTGAAAACTCCAATAAAATTTTTAACTTTATAGCTGCACTTCTTTCATTTGAAGTTAGATATCAGAAAAGATATAATCAACTGTATTAGATTTTCAATTTTAAAGGACTTGTGAAGATCATATTTGAACCTGCAATAGTAAATGATCATTGACTTTTCCCTTTCCATTTAAAATATTTAAAAATGCCTTCGGTAATACGTGAAATTTTACAGAGGAAGAATTGCTGAAAACATATGAAATGTAGCACTTGTAGACAACTGGTATCCTTTCCTGAAGCCTTATCTGGCAATACACCAGAAGTGAATGACCTAAAATTCTGTTTTATTTATGAATCTGTTATGGATTGTGACCCGTATAACTGATCTGGAGAGAAAAAAGAACAATTAAAATACAAGATTGTTATTTACTGATGATGGAAAGATGTATATCAATAAAACAGGAAGATCTATAGGGAAATAAGCATATGTATGCATAATCAAAATTCATTAAAAATAGAATCAAGTTCTTTCAATCCTAATTATCTTCAGAACACTATGTTGCTTACCTCTGGCAGATTTTCTTAGTGTTGGAAGCTATAAGGACAGAGATTTTCACTTCTTAAGAAGAGTGATAAATCTGAAATCAACAAGTGTTAGCATGATTGGTAGGCTGCTGGAAGAAAACACTTTTTGTGCAGCATCTTGTCCAAGATTCAATCAGGCTTCTAACCAAAGCATTCCAGTCAGACAGTTCTCATGGATTTTCAGTAACGAGCAAGATGGGGTGGGTGTGGAAATATTTACCAGTGTCTCTAAGGCTCTTGAACTTTATGTTTCTTCACATAGTTGATTTACTAATCGCAATTATTACAGTTAAGATTTTCAGTATATGGTTTCTTTGTCCTTATATAGTCCATGCAATGTGTGGAAGGGCACTGCTTCTGCCAGAAAGCTCTGCGCTCCCTATGTGGTTACGTGTGTATAGATTGTGCATATTACGTGTTTTATAGATTGATGAAAGATGAACAAACTCTCTCTAAGTTATTAATAATGAGAGGCCAGGCTCTGAAAAGGTTTAATCATTCTTGCATCAATGACATCAATTCTTAGGAAGTACAGATGCTCCCATAGACACACAAGCTAGGGACTAAGAGTCTTCAGCTTCCATAGTGAGAAAACTAATTTTGGGCGCGTTTCTAGAAGATATGGCTTGAGTTCACTGAAACAAAGAAAAAGTAATGAGGATTCATGACTGTTTCTATGACTAACTGTGAATTTTATGGTCATTTTCCAGGACCTGACACTGAAATAAATATAATGAAAGAACATTTTAGTACTTAGCTTTAATTTGGATACGACCATTTTTACACTTGATTTTAGGTTGATAGTCTAAGTGAGAAAACAGCAAAAACCTAACAAGACACCCAACACAGTGTGGTTAATTCCAAGGTGTGCTTTTGTCATTGTGGTGCTAAGCATACTCCCCTTCTGTTAATAATCAGGGCTTGGTGTCAACCCCAGGCCTTTCACTTATTTTCTGGCCAGGTTATATATTGCTATCAAATCACATGGGCCATAGTTCTCTAAATTGATGACTGCATGTTTCTGTGATGAAGCAGGATAATTTACACAGAAATGTGCAAAACAACTGCAGCTCCCACATTCCAGGGAGAAAAAGGCAGCTTGCTCAAAAACAGTGTGGAATAGAAGAAAGAAACCTGTCACCCTTCACATTTGTTATCCATATTCATGTATCTGCAGCCACAAATTCTGCCTCAGTTCTTTTCTGGCCATCTGAGTAATCTGCTCATGTGTTAGGAAATGTGTTGCTACTGAGAGCTCTGCAAAAATCATTGATATTAACCACTAACTTAAAAAAAAAAAAATCTGTTGAAAAATATTCTCATAGACTGAAATGATGTGCTGTACAATTATATGGCAATAGAAAAAAAGAATATTAACTATTTTTTTCTTTTCTTTACTTTGTCCAGCACAGTATGTTTAAATGCCTAACGTGTCTAAAGCTTAGTTTTAAAAGAACAGATGTTTTATAAAGAATTTAACTCATGTTCTTGCATCTTTGACAACTATTACATTGAAATTATTGGTTTGTAGAAGTCTATGAAACATGACTGTTCAAATAGATGATAACTTACCTTCTAGGAGAAAGACCAGCTCAACAGAAAAGGCTTCAGAGGAGAGACACTGGTACATGGGAATCTGATGTACATCAACTAAGGGAGTGCTAACTTTGTATATCACTTGTATTAAAATGATGAACCATGGTGTAAAATGAGAGTAATTCAACTTAAGAGAGGAAAGGTGTTTTAGATTTACATGAGGATTAAACTCTAGAATGTATCTAGTAATCTACAAATACTGTCATTGCAACAGTCTCCTTCTAATTCTCTGCTAAAAGTGTGTTCGAAACAATTGAGTTTATATTTTGCGATTCAAAATGTGCAGTCATATCATGTGCTTTGACTCTGGCTTGTGACTGAATGCATTGATGAATAAGAGCTTAGTTATTTTATCTTCTTTTTACACATTTTACTTTGTTATGTTTGGATCTTGGAGGAATGTTCAATTAATAGGACTTGAGGGAAAAAAAGGCATGGAATTTTTTGTGAAGACATCTGTCTTCTTCCATTATTCCTCTTTTTCTCCCCTCTCCTCTCCTCTCCTCTCCTCTCCTCTCCTCCCCCCCCTCACAGGGAAAATAAGTCTATATATTTGAAAGGTTTGTACTTTATTCTCAAAAGCTGATCTGAAAGACAAGTTGCTCTTATACTTGGGTAGCAGATGGGAAGGGAAAGGCTGCAGTCTCTCAGTGTTCCCAGGAAGCAGAAAACCTGTCAGTCTGTTGTAGAAACACAGATAGCAAGGTTCCAGCACCCTGCCCCAAGGAAGCAGAATTACCTTCACAGTGCCAGTCCCATCATCCTCCATCCTGAGATGGAGGTTACTCTGAGATAAGCTTCAGTGAGAAAAAAAAAGGGAGCTAAAAGGCATAGCAAGCTTAGTCTCTGGTTTTATATAGTATACAAACATTTCATTTAGCCTGCTTTTTGGCTGTATGAAATAAACAAATGTGGCCTGCAAAAATGTCAGTTAAATAACTTTTAGTGCTTTTAGTGGGCTTCATAGGGAGAAACACTGGATTTGTATTGATTTACACCAGCTGATGAGCTGGCACAGTGTGTATTCTCTGCAGCTTGTTTGAGATAATTAATGAATAATCTAAAATTGCAGTGCTTTCTATGCTTGTTGCGTCTCACAGAGGGAATGGCTGCCATCAGTGTGTGAAGAGAGATATTTCAAAGTCTTTGACTGCAAAATTATGAAATGCTACTTGGAAGAAATCCAATAAGCCCAAAGCACGGCAACTTCTGGTTGGATTCCCACCCAATTCCAGCATTTCAGATCCGAAAACTTTCAGCAATTTTATGTGTCAAAGCAATTAATGCTCCCTCATCAGCTCTTCGAGATGACATATGTAATGTCATCAGCATCAGGCATCCTCCTCTCCCTCTGTAGCTGCTTTTCTCTTTAACTTTTCCAGTGCAGGCAATGGTCCATGTGCTGAACTCTATTTGGGATAGTAAAAGCCTTACCTTCTTTAGATGGCTTGTTCCTCTTTTTTTTTCCTAGCAGGATGAATGGATAATTTTGAACATAGCAAATCCCTGGCCTTAGGCTGACCCCACCAAGGGACCAGCTGTAAGACACTTGGCTATTGCTGAGAGCAGAATTTGACACACCACTGAGCATCCCCGGACTTCTGTCTTCACCCCTAGAATACACAATCTGGTATAAATATTTTCTAACACCAATTGTAAAGCAAGTGTAATGATGGTAAGATGCCAGTTTGACAGCTCTGGAGAGCTGCATTCTGAGAGTCTCGTTCTACTGTTTCAAGAGGACACAAAGCAGTAATTTGAGCTCATCCCTATCTGCAACATCTGCATGCATAGATTTCTCCCTGAGCTGGAGAGATCAGCTCTGGAGTTAGCCAGATAGTTTTCAAGCAGGGTAAATATAGCCTTTGTAGGAAGTTTTCTTGTGTAGGGAAGCCAAGGTTGCCTCTTTACAACTGGTTTCCATAGTTCAGACATCAGTTTTCTCTGTTACATAAATTATTTTACTAGAACACTTTAATATCTAGTAATATTTTATGAAGTGAATCATGCAGCTGACAGAAGGTTTTTGTGCTAAAGAAGTATACAGCTGCAAGGTTGAAGGCACTATCAGCGGGTTTCTGATGCTCTCCCTTTTTGATTCTTTCTGTGCTCACTCCACAGCTGGGAACAGGTCTTAAGATGTGGCCTTGTCAGTTTGGAGAAAGACTAAATAAATATTCCCGTCTCTTTATGGAACAATCTGCTTAGCATGGCCCAGAGTAAGAACCGTTTCTTCTGCAAAACACCACGTTAGACTTGTCATGAGTTTGTGATCCTCCGTAATTCTGAGATCTTTCCCATTGAACTGCTGCCCAGCCACAACTATTCTCCCCTTCGTATCTGTTCATTCGGAGCTGGAATGTATCTCACCTAACAAAAGCCACTCAGAAGCTAATCATTTTGTCTGCACAGTTCCCTGCACTTCATCTATTTGCAATGCAGAGGCACAGGCATCCCCAGAGAGCAATTCACTCAGCTGTCTGAATTGCCTGGATTTCACAAGAACTGTTGCAACATGTCTTTGAAGAATTTAATCTTGCTTTTTTTTGTTCACATTATTTCTTCACTCTCCCAAGATCACACTGAATTCTGAGCTTGTAGCCCAAACACATCAACCTTTTCACTTTGGTGTCATTTACATATCATGTAAAGGTCCTGCTTATAGTACCTGTCTTTAAGAAGTTGCCTCTGTTGATAAGTATGCTTAGTATAGGGTTTCCAACTCGATGTATAAGACACTGTGGATGTTTTACCTAAACTCCATTTCCCTACCATACTTATAAGAAGTACTGTCTATATCAGGTCACCTTTCAGGGACTATTTCTGCAGTCCCTATCACACAGAATCACAGAATGGCCAGGGTTGGAAAGAACCTCAAGGATCATGAAGCTCCAACCCCCTGCCACATGCAGGGCCACCAACCTCCACATTTAATACTGGACCAGGCTGCCCAGGGCCCCATCCAACCTGGCCTTGAACACCTCCAGGGACAGGGCATCCACAACCTCTCTGGGTAGTCTGTTCCAGTACCTCACCACTCTCTCTGTAAATAACTTCCCCCTGACATCCAACCTAAATCTTCCCTCCCTCAGTTTAAAGCCATTTCCCCTTGTCCTGCTGTTGTCTACCCTTTCTTGTCTACCCTCTCAAAGAGTTGACTCCCCTCCTGTTTGTAGATTCCTTTTAGGTACTGAAGAGCTGCAACGAGGTCACGCAACAGCCCTCTTTTCTCCAGGCTGAACAAGCCCAGCTCCCTCAGCCTGTCTTCATAGGGGAGGTGCTCCAGTCCCCTGATCATCTTTGTGGCCCTCTTCTGGACCCTCTTCAACAGCTCCCTGTCTTTCCTGTACTGGGATATGCAGGTCGTTGACAATCATGTCAGAAAAGGAAACTTGGTGAGCTAGATTCTATTTTTTAAGACACCAACAGAATTCTTTTAATATCTTAATTTATTTATTTACATATTTAAATCATTTAAGGACTGAAGATTATGCTCTCTGGACCTCTATCATTCATTTTGAACACTGGAGGGAGTGACTCCTATGAGATTCATGCAGTCATCCAGGAATCCTGGGAAAAAATCACCGCTGTTTCTGAGGTTGCTCTAGCTACGTTCTTACCAGTGAACTCCAAAACTTGATATTGAACTCAGTTATTATTTTTTTTTAAGCATACTTCTCTTTTTATGAGCTCTTTTTTTTTTTTCTTCCCAAATGTTAGCATCTGATTCATTATATGATTGATGTTAACATAATTAAAAATTCTTGCAAATATAAAACAACTAACACCTAGACATCTTCCTTTTCACTGCTTTTCCTCCTTGTAAGGAGTCTCTCTTCTGATTTCTAGCGTATAGCTGAACTTTCTTCATTTCCTCTGTGTTCTTAGAATAGCTTTTCTGATTTTATCCATGTTCTTTTAATTCCCATCCTTAGTTACTTGTTCTGAACCTCATCTTTAATGTTCCTTTTCAACTTGCAGATCTGTAAGGAGTTCCTGATGAAGCCGTATCAACATCTTACTGTGCTTCTGAACTTTCCCCTCTTTCCGGTGGTCTCATTCAAAACCTCCCACTGTCTTTTCTTTGTTTCTCAGTTATTTTTCCCCAAAAGATCTCTCAGTTCCTTGAGTTTTTGTGTAAACCATGATTGTTTAAAGAAAAACCCATGATTACTGATCTGATCTTTCTCATAACCTAAAATAGTCCCCTCCTTTTCCATTCTTTTGCTTTTTGAGCTAACAGACTGTCCTCCAAATGTACTGAATTCTCCACATCTCAACTGATAATTAGTCAGATAACATCACTGATTTCCAGAAGATCTACTCTTTGGGTGGTTCAGATGTTTGCTATCAGAAAGTACAATTTATCTCTTCCTTCTTACTAGACAATTTATTGCTTGTTGCTCTGTGGATATCCCCCTTTCTGTTGTCCTTTTTTTCACCAAGAAATATGAGAGACATTCAGATCTGTTTCATATAATCATAGAACCACTTGAGTTGGAATGGACCATTAAAGGTTATCTAGTCCGACTTCCCTGCAATGAACAGGGACACCTATAGCTCCATCAGGTGCTCAGAGTCCTATCCAGCCTGACCTTGAGTGCCTTCAGGGAGGGGACAACCACTATGTCTCTGGGCAACCTGTTCACGTGCTTCACCACCTCAACTGTAAAAAACTTTTTCCATCTATCCCCTTTTAGCCTGAAAACATTTCCCACTGTCCAGATGCAACAGACCTTTCCAAAAAGTGTCTTGCCTTCTTGTGGATTTCAGAGCAGTTCTTTGTGTAGAAAGTAATTCTCCCCTCCCCAACCCCCCCTCCCCAAACTCCTTTTATCCCCTAAATAATCTTTTGCACTGGTATTCAAATCTTGCAGTTAGCATCCTGTTTCTTGTGGTGTATCTTTGCAATATCATTTTCTGTTAGAATCCTTCAAGGTGTTGCTTTCAATTTTATTCTTCTTAAGGAGCATCTTGCCAACTCAAAACATTTTTTGAGCCAACTAGTGATTTCTTTGAGAACCACCCAGTTTGCTGTATTTGAAACACAGAGCTGCCTCCCTTATGAAGTATGATATTTTCCACCTACCTTTTGTCTGACCTGACTGACATATTTTCCCTCCTCTGTCCCACTACACATAGCACGTACTCAGTGCTAGCAGGTTTTTTACATTACTCCAGAGCTAGCTGCTTGGTGTCTACAGCACAAATTAGGGTGCTGTACCAAATTAAGACTTTAATGTAAAATTTTATAGGTACTACAGAAACTCAAGGCTATTTCTTTCTAAAACTTGCTTTTCTGTTTTCATTTCAGTGAGGTTAGGGGACGTCCCACACCTAATTTTCCTTCCATAACTTTCATTCTGGATTCTATCCTCATGTCCGCTGAAATATTATTGCATGATATAACGTCTTTACATGATACACAATATATTTTTAAAAAGAACAGGACCTACAGTGGTATACTGTATCCTCTGTAAAACCTTTTTTGCCTGTTGCTAAGGGAAGAGGATGCGCAATGCTGAACAGTTGTAAAATAAGTTAGTTTCACACACGCATTTCTGCAGAAATAAATCAGCCACTGGAGAATCATTCTCTTGGAAACCAAACAGTGCGGGTGAGTAAAGAGGTTTGGGAGAAGGGATAATCAGCCATGGCTACATCTGCACTGCGAGGACCAGCAATAGTCTATCCCAGAGCATTGCATAATATAACAGAAACCTCCCCCTTAACCTTGAATCTGTCTCTGTTTGAGTGAAGTCCATATTTAGTTCATTGTTCCCAAACACACAAGTGTTATTTTATGAAAAAAAAAGGTCAAGCTGAGTCCAACTGACCCTTTCTTATTTCCCCTCATGCTCAACTTTATTTTAAAAAAAATAATAAGTGCTGTTACAAACAACTCATATGCGAGAGAGATCTGGACATGTGTAGATAAGAGACACAGAATGAACTTTTCTGCCATTTAATCTCCCATTATGCTTCCCATGAGACCAATCTCCAGCTACAAAGCCATAATTAAATAAAAAATTATGAGCCTCCCTTGCTTCTGCTGGAATACTCCCTCTCCCCTCGGGACTACTCCTGTGAATACTGGTCAGACAGCACTGAATATCCACAGGGTTTGCCAGCATTTCTGACACTGGAGCACGGATTTTGTTTTTTTCTGCTGCGTTAAACACTGTTCAGAGATCATTATCTAATTCTTTGCCCCGTCTTCATGCTTTTTTCCAGGGATGCAAAGGGAATGGCACTCTTGAGATGGTGCACCCAATGCACCCCACTGCTAGCTGTTGTGGTTGATGTCTTTCCTGTTTTGACAGTATATAGACAGAGAGCTGAAGAAGCCCAGTTTCTCCTTTTCTCTGATCCTGGCAAATTAGTGAGACCACTACATAACCGACTGTTCTTCCTGATGCAGAGCAGGTGTTGGGACTGTTTAATTTCTTGCCCAATTTCAGTATTTTCTGGGGGACCAGAAGATCAGAGATGTAGCCTCTAATCACAATTGTTTCACACTTGCTGGACTCTAAGATCTCCTACCTCGAAAGGGATTTCTATATTTCTGCTGCAAAACAACAAATCTGTGTCATAGTGAGTATCTTTGACCTCTACTAAAACCAAGTAATGTGAGGCTGTAAGTGACAAATACAAAGGCTGTTCCAAAAGTACTGTCTCTTATTTTATGATGTTGGTCCAAAATATCAGAGATGGATGTTGGTGGTATAGCAGTAGAGGCTGAACTTTTCCACCAACATTCCGTTACATTTTGTGTGACAGATGGTAGCAGAGAAACAGACTGGTAAATGGTGTCTGAAATAAAGTGCAGGTGAAGAAAAGGCGTGTCACTGAATTCCTTCTCGTGGACAGAATGGCACCCACTTACATTCATTGATTCTTGCTGAACGTTTCTGGAGACTGAGCAGTGGATGTGAGCACAGTGAGGCAGTGGGTGCTGTGTTTCATCAGTGGCCATGCACAGCTGTTACACTACAAGATGAAGAGCATTTTGATCACCTCATCTACACAAATCATTGAATTGCAGCTAGGGAGCTGTGTAAGGAGCTTAATGTTTCAGTGCATTGGAAACAATACTGGCAATGTTGGAATATCAGAAAGTTTGCACCAATGGCATCCCACAAGTGCTCACCCAGGAACAGTAAGAACATGGTACACAAGTTTGTCAGGACCTTGTATTGAACCAATACGAAGCTGAAGGTGACTGTTTCCTGGATCGCAGCATTACGGGTGATGAGATATGGTGTCAATTCTACGAGTTGGAGTCCAAACAACAGTACTTGGAGTGGCGACGTGAATTCCCCACTAAAGGAAACTTCAATGAAAGCTTTTCCCTCTCACACAATAATTTATTATAGCTATTATTACCACAGCAAAAGAGAAGGCAACATCAAAGAGGATTTTTTTTTTTTTAATATAAAGTGAATTAGCAAACAGTAAGTATGTATATGGACTGTTGGTGAATACAGTGATGACATACAATGGAAAAATACCATTTCTTAGCAGTGGGGTTAGCTTTGAGCTCCAGTGGATACCATGTTCTCTATGTACATTTCATGTTGATATACTGATATAGGGTATTTGTATATAAGATATAACATCCCCTAGATGGATCACACATTCATACCTTTGGTATTTAAATACTCTTTCCTGATTTAAGAGGAATACTTTGGCCATGATGCCAGGGTGGAGCAGTCTGAAGCATTAAAGCAAAATAAAGAGGAGAAAGAAGCCCCCCTGAAAGCCATAGATCTCTTAGATGTTTTTGCTATGCACCATACATACAGTAATGCTTGCTTTATTTTTCTATTAGAAAAAATAATCATTGAAATAATTCAGAGAGCCACAGAACTTTTGAAATTGAGACTGCTTCATTCAGAAATTATTTGATTGGACTTTTTAACTAAGAAATTTGAATTTCCACAAATAAAAAAGGGAAACTAAAAGCTTTTTTCTTTTTTTCCCTCTCCTCTCCTCTCCT
>JAPSGF010000024.1:1166230-1199881 GCA_035772895.1 Perdix hodgsoniae | reverse complement strand
CCTCTCCTCTCCTCTCCTCTCCTCTCCTCTCCTCTCCTTTCATTTTTCCTTCAAACATACTCTCTCCTTTCTTTGCCAGATCAGATATAACAGCTGCAGACTTTATAATGTTATATAAATGTTCAGGTTGGCTATAAAAGAATAAATAAAAAATTCCAGTGCATAGAACAACTGGTAAAGAACAGCAAAATTGAACTGAAAGAAGACTGTTCATTTAATCTACTTTTGTTAATTGGAAACTTCATAGGGGAACAGAAAGAATTTGTTTTCCATGCAAGGTGCTGTGGTAGTGGTAGTAGTTCTGGAGAAAAAGTACAATGCAAGCAGAATTCCCTCTGGAGATATCTGGCTTGAGAAGAAGACAAAACTATAATTTTACTTTAGCTCATGGCTCCCCATTAAGCAGGTTGGGAGTTAGGGAATTCTGTAAGAAAAGAAAACCAGAGAACATTCACTGTTTTGTTCCAGCTCTGCTGTCCCACTGGACTCAGCTCTGTGCCAACATCATAACAGATAAGACAGTGGGAAAAGAGAGCCAAGAGTGTGAATAAGCTCGTAGCTTGGGGATACTGTGTTAAAGAAGATACATCTTGCAACACACACTGCTCTGTCCTTTTTGCTTCCATGCTACATTTAAGAGCAGATGATCTATTTTCAAGATAGCTTCCTTCTGGAAGTCATTCTCGTGGACCGGTCCTGGGAGGTGTTAAATGCCTTGAACTTTCACTAACATCTACAGGAGCTGAGTGCGTGGCTCTGTTGACGCTACCCTCCTGGTCACTGTCCCACCTCTTCCAGCGACATCTTGAAGGTTGCAGGATCCAGCTTATATTTGGCACCCAGTGTACCTGCTGATCTCCTGAAGGCAGTTGCTCTTTGCTTATGGTTGCAACGTTCCTTGTTTCTTCTTTTTTATTTCTAAGCCCTGCTTGAAAACATAAAGGAGCTGGGCTGGCATTCTTAACACTTGCTGGGGAGGTGAAAAGCAGTTCCTTCATGAGAAGGTCCAAATTAGCAGAGATCATCAGAATCTTTTTGTAAAGTGAGAAGATGGCTGGAGAGCCTTATTCACATTACTTTTACAAAAGTCTGGAACTATTTTTGTTCTAATATATTTCATTGTTAGTACACCTGAATGTCGCTTTTCAAAATTCCTGGGCAAGAGACTATGCAGCAGGATGAGAGGCTTGCAGAAAGAACCCAGAGTGGAATGAAGAGTGGGGAGAAGGCCTTAGAAAGATGCTCTGTTCAGCAGAGAGGAGGGATGGTATCACTCTCGGTATGATAGGTTCCTACTGCATGGCCCATAAGTACAGTTCAGGACCTGAGACAAAAACCTCTCTGAGTAAACATGTAGTAAAATCGTAAGTCATAGTTGTTTGTGTTGGAAGGAATCTTTAAGATCATGTTGTTCCAACCTCCTACTATAGGCAGGGACACCTCCCTCTAGAACAGGTTGTTCGAAGTCCCATCCAGCCTGACCTTGAATAATTCCAGAGAGAGGGCATTCAAACCTCATTGGGCAACCTGTTCCAGTGTCTCACTACCCTCACAGTAAATAATTTCTTCTTAATATCTGGTTTAAATATACCCTCTTCCAGTTTAGAAATATTTCCCCTCGTCCTTTACTACATGCCCTCTAAAAAGTTTCCCCAGCCTTCCTGTAGGCTCCTCTTCAGGTGCTGAAAGGCTCCAGATCTCTCAGCCTGTCCTCATAGAGGACATGCTCCAGCCCTCTGATCATCTCTGTGGCCCTCCTCTGGACCTGCTCCAACAGCTCAATGTCCTTCTTGTGCTGGGGGCCCCAGAACATCCACCGAGTGTGACCGTCCAGCCAATTCCTTGTCCAGTGAGTTGTCCATCCATCAAATCCATTTTTTCTCCGATTTTGTGATCAGGATATCATCTGGGACAATGTCAAACGCTTTGCACAAGTCCAGGTAGATGATGTCAGTTGCTCTTCCTTTACCCTGCTGCTGTAATTTCATCATAAAACACCACCAAGTTTGTCAGGCATTATTTGCCCTTGGTGAAGTCAAGTTGCTTACCATCAGTCACTTCATCTTTATTCTCCATGGGCCTTCAGGAGAATCTGCTGCATGATCTTGCCAGAAGTGAAACTGACCACCCTGTAGTTCCCTGGATATTTTTTTTCCTTCTTGAGAATGAAGGTTATGTTTCCCCTTTTCCAATCAGTGGGAGCTTCATCAGACTGCCATGACCTTTCAGATATGATGGTTAGCAGCTTGACAACTTCATTTACCAATTCTCTCAGAACCCGTGGATTCACCTCATTGGGTCCCATGGACTTCTATTCCCTGGAGAAATGATTTCCTCACTATCTGTGCTGAGCTATCTGCACCCCTGTCTGAAAGGCTGTTCAAACCACAGCTGTCCACAGAAAATAGAAAATGAAGCTACACCGAAGGCGTTCATTGCTTCTGTCTCCTGACTGGTGATTTCAGCTAAGCTCAGTACTAGAAGCTGTGGATACTGCATGTCCCTGAATGCCTCCAAGCTTAGACACAAAGCTGGAAGACGTATAACAAGGAAGGTATCATCCTGACTTACTTGGTAGCCAGTCCTCACTATAGGAGAAAGGTCAGACCCATTATCAGACAAAAGGTTTTTTCAGCTGTTAATTATTCAGCTTTTCCAAGAATTATGTTTCTCTTCTTCGGCCTGCTCCATCCGAAAGTCGTTTGTTTAAAATTATTGCTTATGAGTGGGGAAGTGTTGCTTTTTCTCAAGTATTGAGATTGTGCAGTTTAGGTCATGCTGACCAGATGCAGATTCCAGGACTAGCAGTTCTAGCACTAACAAGAACAGTGAATCCACGTGTTCCAACCCATCAGCTGAATGGGGGCTTATACGTTCAAGTCTGCAAGTAGTTTAATCATATTCACTCAGGGCTGCATTGAGCTGTTTAATATCTTTGCTAGACCTGCATTGCTTGAGCATAATATTGCACAAGTGGGAGGACGCTGCACTTGGACAAAATATCAATACAAAAAAAAAAAACAACATAAAAATACATATATAAGAATAAATAAATAACATATAAAGATATATATACAAATATATGTTAAAGCTGGAAAACAGCACTAAGATCATCTAGTCCAACCATCACTCCATCACCACCATGCCCACTAAATCATGTCAAAATGCAGTTTGGAAGTCCATCAGTTCTCAAGAATTTGTCATATAAATTTGCTAGCAAGTTGATATGCTTTACCTGATACCCTCAGAAAAAAAGCATCACTCAGCTCCACAGTGCAGTACAATTATGCTCAATGTTAAAGTTTGTGACAGGCAATAGCAATATTGCTCCAAATGCAAAGGCAAAGGATCCATTTACAATTTACCTTTTGAAGCTGAGAATTGAATCAATGCTTTTTCCTGCAAGAAGCAGAACAGTTTATGTTCTTAAATTTCTCCTATCTTGATAATCTCCTATCAAAAGTGTTTGTCTTTTTTTTTTCCCAATCATTTCATTTGTACATTTATGTATTTTTTTTTTCTCCCATTAATTGCCTCTCTCCAGAATCAAGCTAAAAGTTTCTTTGCTCATTTTAAGAAAATGAATGAACACTCTTTTTTGCTGCCATGGGGTAACCAAGTGGGCAGGCTTCACAAGAACTCACATCAAGTTTGAATGTAATATATTTGGATTGTTATTAACAGTACACTCGGATTCCCCAAACACTGAAGTAGGAAAAGAAAAAGGGTCTCATGACCTTTTGAATGGATCCCAGCACATCCTTCATCCATCACCCTCTGCAGCCCCCAACTGCACAATTATATACCCTGCAACAGCATCAGGTGAAAAATCAAATTCCCAGACCTCTCAGAATGTCAAATAAGTGCATGTTAAGTTTCCAGACTTGAACAAAGATTCTTATTTTGTCTGGGTTTCATTTATTTATTTATTTTATTTTGCCAGGCCTTGAAATAACATTGTTATTTTCACTTGAGAAAGAAAAAATTCTTCACATGCATGTGACTCAGAAGAAAACCTGTTTGTTTTCTGTAATAAGTAAATGATGAATCATTGGTGGTTTACCACATTTATTTCATTGCACATGAGATGTGTTGTGCAGTTACGTTTCGTGCCTTGCTACCTCAAGGCCCAATTTTGCAACACAGATGCATGAAGAGAAGCTGTCTGTAGAGGAGTGCTCAATGCAGTGCAATGTATTTGCTGCTGTGCCATACAGCAGGGTTGCTGGATTTGTCCCTTCAGGAAGAACAACTTGCAGTTATCAGCACAACCCAACAGCATCAAGAATGGTCTGGCTGGAAATAAGAGTATATTTCAGAAAGGGGTATAAACTAACATCCCTGTGATCCTCCCAAAGGGAGAGGAGATTGAGAACAAATAGACTGAGAAAGCCTGTGTGTTTCAGGATGCAGAAACCCAGCTGCAATGAGGTGGTCTCAGCAAGGCACTCTGGCCGTCCTTTGGCAGGACTGCTGCACGGGGCTGCCTCAGATCCCAGCAAGCCACCATTCCTCCTGTGGCCTCACACCTGTAGTTACCTTCACATGCTTCTTCTTTATTTTAAGGGAGGCTGTTTAAAATACACATACTCTATACACTGTGGGGAACAGGCCTATATTGGCAAAGAACGGAATGGGTGACTTCACAGTCCCTTTCTATCACACTTTCCTATGATTTCTTCCCTGTATTAATCCCCCCAGTGCCCAGCTGCATGTTACACGTAGCAGCTCAAAAAAAAGTGGGTAATATGGACTTGACACTTGTGTAACATATCTTGAGAAAAACTTGGAATCTTTTCATTTCTAACTAATTAAAATTAAAATTAAAATTAAAGAGCAGTTTAATTTAAAAAAAAAAAAAAAAAAGAGTTGTTTGTGTTTTGATATAGCAGCAGATATTAAAACTTTCCATTAGGCAGGAATGCTGGCATGCAGGTTTGGTGAATGATTCTTGCTATGGTCAGAATGAATAAAAAATTAAATCATGTTGTGATTCACCCCTTAAAATGAAACTTAGGAAATTCATGAAAATGCAGTATAGAGAAAAGCCATAGCTATTTTTCTGTAATTCTTTCGTGACTGGTTAGGCCTGAAACATCAAAATAACATCTTTGGTAATCCCTACACTCTATTTACTTTAAAAGAAAACTTCATCAGGAAGTTCTTGTGGACATACCAGAGTCAGAATCCATGCAGTGGGGTATTTGACCTAATGAAAGTGATGATTTTTGGATTCAGCTTTACTCCAGTAATGAGAATGATAAAGCTTGATGAAGACTAAACCAAGTAGAGAATTTTTTCAAGCAAACTGATAACTGGAAAAATGATTTTATACTGTTAAAATAATGATAATAAAGAGGATGAAAATTATCCATATCTGGTTGCTTAATCATTATGCCATATGCTAGCAAACCTTCAAAGTTTATGTATTTGCTTCAAAATGTTTTACCTGGATAAATGTGTTCAAAGATTTAACATATAAGATTTAGGGCCCTACAAATCTTCACAGCAGCTGACAGCTTCCTCATCGTTCGAAGAGATGAGCTTGGAAGATGGAAAATAAAGGTCTCCCTTGGGAGAGCAGATGGGGTGAGAATGATGAGGAAAAGGGATTTATCATGAGATGATTTGAGCTGAGATTTAGAGTGAAAAGTACCAAACAAGATAGGGACTTACAGATGTCACTTCTACAAACCAAAACAATCAATAAGGACTTAAACATGAGATTCCTGTGAGGAAGTAGAAAAACCGATTTCTTGGCTATAGAAAATTGCTCTGAGATTTAACTTCCTTTACCAAACACACAAATGTAGTCTGGGAAGTGTGTGAGGGCCTCGATGGGAGGAAGTAAGGAACAACTGTGCTCTGAGAAACCTGAAAATCATAGAATCGTTTGAGTTGGAGGAGATACTTGAAGGCCATGTAGACCAACTCCACTGCAATGAACAGGGACACTCATATCACAGTCAGGTGCTCGGAGCCCTGTTCAACCTGACCTTGACTGTTCCCAGGGACAGAGCATCCACTGTGTCTCCGGGCAACCTGTGCCAGATCCTCACCACCCTTATTGTAAAGAACTTCTTTATATCCAATCTAAATCTATTATCTTTTAGTTTGAAACCATTTCCCCTTGTTCTATCACAGCAGACACTGATAAAAATTCTGCCCCCTTCCTTCTTATGGCCCCCCTTTAGAAACTGAATGTGTAAGCACAATCTCTGTCTTTCAGAAAAATTCATCTGAAGAGGAGCTGAAACACTCCTCAGAGTAATTTCTATTTTTTCCTTAGGGCTGTACTGAGCTCAGAGAATATATCCATATATATCAGCAATCAAGGACTCACAACCACAGCACTGGTTTCTCTCAGTTAATCTCCTCCCTTACTTCCAGCTTTATCCCTGCAGTATGTCACTATGTTAAACCTCCAACATCTCAATATTTTCCATAGCAACAGGGCACAGTGTCCTAAACACAGGATTAGGCCCTCGAGCAGGCTGCATATGGAAGGAAACCATAGAATGGCCTGGGTTAAAAAGGACCACAATGCTCATCCAGTTCCAACCCCTTGCCATATGCAGGGTCACCAACCAGCAGACCAGGCTGTCCAGAGCCACATCCAGCCTGGCCTTGAATGCCTCCAGGGATGGGGCATCCACAGCCTCCTTGGGCAACCTGTTCCAGTGCATCACCACCCTCTGTGGCAAAAACTTCCTCCTAAACCATCCCTGTCTCAGTTTATGACCATTCTCCCTTGTCCTGTCACAATTCACCCTTGTAAACAGCTGCTCCCCTTCCTGTTTATATACTTCCTTCAAGTACTGGAAGGCCACAGTGAGGTCTCCCCAGAGCCTTCTCTTCTCCAAGCTAAACAGTCCCAGTTCCCTCAACGTTTCCTCATAGGAGAGGTGCTTTGGCACACTGATCATCTCAGGGGCCCTCCTCTGGACCCACTCCAAGCGCTCCATGTCCTTCCTGCGGTGGGGACCCCAGACCTGGACGCAGTACTGCAGATGGGGCCTCACAAGAGCTCAGCAGAGGTGGACAATCACTTCCCCCTCCCTGCTGGCCACTCCTGTTTTAATGCAGCCCAGAACACAGTTGGCCTTCTGGACTGCAAGTGCAAACTGTGAGAGTAAGGGCTACCAGCTGGACACACACAAGATAACTGTCTGTCCAGCTTGAGGGAAGGAAGAACAGTGCTGTAGTGGTAAGAGCTGGAGAAATGAGAGCCAAGTTGGTGACTCGCTTTGTGGCACTCCAGGGAGGTGCTGCAGGAGCCATGCTATCCTTCACCACTAAAGTCAATTTTGTTTGGCCTCCTTCTGCCAAAGTGCTGCATGCTTGAGCTGTCTGTGCTGTCCCTCGGTAGGCCAGGCTGGAACACTGACGAGAAGAGCACTACAGCTAAGCAGGGCTATAATGCTTCCTGTAATGCTTCACTCGAATTCAGGGTTGGTTGTAATTTAAGATGGTCATGCAGTAATTTAGACCCCCTGAACACGCATTCCCTTATACAGTTAGATTTCCTGAAAAGAAAGTCCTGTTGACATGGGAAAGAAAGTTTTGCTGGTTATATAGGCAAAATTTGACTGTTGTAATTGTATCCTGAATGTCTTTCAGTGTTGGAGACTCTTCTGGGTTAGAAATAACTTTTTCAGCTTAACTTATGCCTCTTTTGCTTGTGTTAGACCAGAATATTCACACTGATATTGCACCAAAGGGATATTCACACCATCTGGACATAGACTGAGCTGAGTTTAGAAGCCCAGATACCCTGGAGATTCTGGGGAGAGATGGGTGCATCCAGAAGGTGACAGACTTTCGGAGTTATGAATGTGTGCTATTGCCAAACAAGGAGATGGAGGAGAGGTCAATCACTGAAAGAAAATCTGCAGTTTTTTGGTGTGGGTTTTTTTTTTTTTTTTTTGGTAAATAAGGACAAAAAAATCTATTTTATTTTGGCTGAACTCTTTGAAATCCCTGATGTCTTTTGGCTGAGAAGTTTTCATTGGCTTGCCATGTTTAAAGTTTAGTAATGTTCTGTGCCACTGAAAACACTTTTATGGTAGGGAAATATTGGACAAACTTAATTACAGTCGGTACTATGGGTGTTTTATAATACAAATTCTCATAGCAGCATAGAAGTGATTTTCATCACATCACTTGTAGATCTGGATATGCTTATAGTGCAGATGCAGCTCTAATTCTCCTGGAATCTCTGGGTTTCTGTTCTGTGTCATACCTTGTGGTAGTCATGGTAAACAGACCTTTGATTAGTGGTATTTTTGTTGGACATTGATGTCATGGATTCTTTTTTTTTTATTGTACTATACAGGCAGCTCAGTGGGAGTCTGAAGCTAAATTAGTTTCCTTATCTTGATCAGAAACCAATCTTATATCCAGTTAGCCCAGCTTAGACATCTAACTTGTATTTTATGAATTTGGTGAAGCAGTTCTCCAAAAGGAATCGTGCCACTGACTGTTGTAGTCAGCAGAAGAGGATGGGCGATTTTGAAGGTTTCCAGAAGATAGTCTGTTTAAGTGGACAGACTCTTTCTATCTGCAGTCCTTCAAAGACAGCCGTGTTTCTCTTTTTGACTGTAAAGGAAATTCAAGCACTTAACTCAGTGTCACTATATGCCTAAAATTTAGGTGCCAAGTGAGTGTTTGAACTAAGCTGATATAATGCTCTTGCAGATTTATGTGGCCTAATACTGTATGAATGCATATATATGTGCATATACATATATATATACTCACATGCATACATAGGTTGCTCTAAAAGTAATGCTTCCTAATTATTTCTGTCAAAACTACAATAGATACAAAGAACACAATAATACTACTTGATAGTGCAAATTCTCAGCTACAAAATGCGATTTTTAATAGCCACCACCATTAGCTATGCATTTTTGCCAGACAGAACAAGAGCAAGTATGCCATGCCTGTAAAAATCTACGCCAGTGGAGATGACCCACTGTTGCTGTCACCACTGCTGAAATGCTCCACTCACTGCTTCACTGTGCTCACACCCACTGTTTGGTCTCCATAAACATTCAGCAAGTGTCAATGAATGTCAATGGGTAGAATATTTTCTGCATGGAGGATTTCGGTGACACACCTTTGCTTCATCCATGCTTCCATGTCAGACGCCATTCCGTCAGACTGCCCCTCTGCTACCATCTGTCACACAGCAACAACATGTAATGGGATATTGGTGGGAAGGTTCAGCTTCTGCTGCCATACCACCAACATCTGCCAATGACCTCATGGGCAGACATAATAAAGCAGGAGGCATTACTGTCAGAGCAGCCCTCATATATATATTTATATATACCATTATCCACGTTCACAAGCTTCTGTTAAGATCTTTTGATTTGTAAATTTCAAAAGTTTCTATGCTGGTTTAGTTTACTGCTGGTTTATATTTCTGATTTCCACTTTGGAACAGTTCACAATTCCGTGCCTCCCAGAAGCACTAACTCTCTTACCTCTCATTAAGTTCACAGAGCTGGCCTTGCTGTGTCTGGTTTACATTCTTTTTAAACCTTCAGAATTTTACTGCCAAAAAGTAGCACATTTCAAACTGTGCAAGTTACAGAAGAAACATTAGATGAATCACTGGTTGAGCTTCGAGAACTCAGAAGGAAAACACCATGTGTGGATCCTTGTGGTAAGAGCTGCAGATGCAATGTTTTCCTTTTGTACACAATTACTATTGTAAATTGTACCTTTTGATTGCACTGTAGAGAAGTGTTTCTCCAGTATTGTCCATCTAGGGTAAAAATGTAGGGTAAAATCCATGCTTTATACTTAAACCACCCCTCAGCCTGCTAGTGAAGAGAAGCCAAATAAAATAGATGAAAATATTTCATAAGGACGAATGTTTTGTGTGCAGAAGTTAAACTGCTACCTAAACGGAGCAGCAAATATTAGTTCTAGCCAGCTATGGAAGGAAAACTAACTTGATTTCACCTTTTATGCTCACCATAACACTTTAAATGGTTCCTTCTGTCACTTGGAATGGAACGTTCTGAGCTAGCGTATATTTATTCCAAAGTACTAAAAAATTAAAAGGTATGAAAAAATAAAGAGAAGCTGTTCACAAAATGTAAACATGCAGTATACATTTCACATGTTTTTCTGTCAAGACCCAGAACCTGAATCCCTCTAGCTAATTTTGGTAATTAAATATCCCATGACATTCTTCATCTGATAGTGTAAGTCTTGTTTATTCTGGCAGGAACCTAAATGTTGAACTCTTCCTAGTGTAAGAAGACACATCTCAAACTTCATTTTGGTTCCCAGTTTATCCAAGAACTAGTTATGTGTTTGGTTTTAAAGTGTATAAATGGACCCATTGAAACTGATGTGCAGAGAGAGCTACATGCTAGATAAATGACCAGATCTGACTTGGACTGTACTGTGCAACTTGACGGCAGTTAATGTTGTTGCCGAGATATAAGTGAGGGCAGAATTTGGCTGTGGTCCCGTGGTTGTCATAACTTACCACGCTAAGCTGAATGTTAAAAGTTTTGTACAGGGAACTCCATGCAGAGCTTTGGTGATTAATGGGATCTGGATGCAGAAATTCCTGTGGGCTACAAGTGAAAATTCATTCCTCTATTTTGATGGCTGTTCATTTTAATAAAGAACTTCGATACCAACTTTTTGCCGACAACTGTGGAGTAGTCTGGCTACTTATATTTGTCACTTTGAACTTGTGGAGGCTTGTGAAACCATTATGGAATCTAGACATGGTGTGCTGCTTGCAAGTACCCATAAGCTAAAAGGCAGTATTTACTCCTTCCACTCTGAATTTTGACAAGTCCTGAGAGACATCATTTAAGCTTCTGTGGAGAGCATTAGTAAGTAGGAAGGTAACAAATGATGATTCTGTTTATATGCATACCAGTACACTTGTGAGAGACAATTAATATTTTCCTTTGGTAACCTGCACAAAATCAGAACCACAATCCATTATGTTGGAAAAGGTAAAATCCATATAGTTCTGTTTCTCATACGGGATGTTTTATTAAAGAAAGCATATCATTATCTCAGTGGGATATCTGAATCCATTCCAGACACTGTGAGCTGCTAATTTGCTGTAAGAATAACCTTAAAGGCATCACAATAGGCTGGCAACAATGAGGATGTAGGCTGGATATCTTAAGGAGGATAAGACCATTTCCTTTTGTTTTCCAAGATACTCTTATTTTAAAATTCTTCTTCTTGTCACCTCCACTGTTTGCAACTTGCTGATAAGATGGTGAAGGAAGGAGGAGGAGGCACTTATCATACATGCCTTACCTAGAGGCCTGGTACGAAATCCAGGAGTAAGCACATTAGGCAACAATAAGCCCTGAAGTATTGATGCAGGCAATGAAGCCATGTACTGATGCAGCTTAGCAGCAGGAAACTGCTCTGGTGCATTCTGCTAACTACTGGACTTCTTTGACTCTCTGCTTTGGGAGGCTTCACAGACAGCTACAGAGTGCTGAACTCTCAGGTGTGGACCTTTCAAATCTCCTGTCTGGGAAACCCTTCTTGAATGGAGAGGTCAGTGGAAACAAATGTGGGTGTAATGTCAAAGCTCTCATCTTCCCATAAAATTGTAAAATCCAGAGCTTGTCAATACCAGAAATGAAGCAAAGTTGCAAAACATGTTGGCAGGAGTGCAACCCAAGTGAAAAATTGGGACAGGACTGCCAGCTGAATTGCACTCTTTAGCTTTGTGAGCCAGTGTCTGTTCTCATAGGGTGGAAATCCGGACCAGCTCTCATGATTCCAGCGATGTATTTAAGGATTTATATCTTCTGAGAGGAGCTGAATTTGGCCCTCTTTTGAGGAGTTATACTGTCACTCCACAAACTCCAGTATTTTTAGCAGCAGTTGTCACATCTAATCAAACACAAAATTTAGCAGGATGAAGTGAGCAAAGTACATGGTTCAAGAAATTTAAAGCCAAAATTCTAAACACTTTATCCAATCTCCATACTGACAGCTAAGTAAGGAAGTTTGTATATTTGTATATGCTTTAAAGAGTTATTTACTGGTTCTTGTATGCTGTTACTAGCATTCCACTTCTGAAATGTCTAGCAGACACCTACTATCTTGAGACTAACTTTTAAAAGAAAAACAAGAACAGGAACAAAAAACCATCAACAATTATGCGTTGTCGTTAGTGAACCACTGACAACGTTAATTCGAAGACTTACCACATGCATTTAGCAATACAGCAGAGACAATATTATGTAATCCATTTTCCAGCACAAATTCCAAGTGAATGCTCACAACATTTGAAAAGGAATCTATGGCCCAGGAACTGATCCTATAAATTAGCTGATAAAAGAGTCACAAAAAGAGATAGCAATAGTAAGTCTTAAGCAGAACCATGTGTATGCATAGGGAAATAAATTTAGTTCAGTAGGCTATTCCTTATTGTTTATTCATTACTGATTATTCACTCATTTTTATCTTTTAATTTCCCTTATCAAAACTTTTCTATTTATCATTGACTATGGAGATTGGCTGACATGCTTTCCTGGTCCAATCTGGCATGATTATCTCAGCTGGAGGTATTTCATGGAAAAAATGACCTATCTGGAGTTTGTTGTCAGTTATTCAAATAATACAATGTCAGTAATCTTGAACAGCTGATTTTGAAGCATTGGTGTGCCCTTTTTCCATGTTTTTTTAGGAAAAGACTTGGAATAAAGCAGAAGGGATCAAAGAGGTGAATTAGCTGAGAAGCCTAAATTCTCAGCATCTTGACAACACCAATAAGCACACCCTACTGTACTTGCTGATTTACTGTGGGACTATTTGGAAATGTACATTACAGTTGTAAGACTGATTTGTGGAGTGAAATTTTACCTCTGTGTTTCAAGGAGTAGCATGGGATTGCCAAGTGAGACCTGAATCTCACCATAGTGCTGTTCTTTGCTCAGATTTTGCAGCTTCTGCATCTAAGAGGCAAACATGTGAGAGAAGGCTAAGGTTGGTAGGAAGTTTCAAAAGGATATTTAATTTCTGAAAACAAATTGTAGGTATAGACACTCTGGAAAGCAGACTTCAGAGTCAAGCTCATTTTTCTCTTGGGGTAGTTCAGAGATCTCAGTGCTTCCATCTACTTTATATGCATCTCACTAAAATGGCTGTATATGTGCAGTTGCTGCTTTTCTGTGCATAACAACCCCACCCTTATGTGTCCTCATTGGTATTTCTAACTGAGGTTGTGCAGACTGACTTTCTCCACACATGCTAAAAGGAGTTGTGCTGCTGATTTCACTGGCTTTTCAAGCAGCCTCAAGGAAACAAATGCTTTCTGACTTTTCTCCATTTAATTTTGTACTGGTTGGATGGCAGAAATATGGAACGAGGTAGTCCATTTGGCTGCACTTTTGCTGAGTTTAAATGAGGTGGCTGAACATGCATTAGCATGTGTTTGGATACCAACAACTTGTGAACAGTCAATCTCTGTGGGAAAAAAAATTCCAAGCAAAAGAGAAAACTTTTGCTGTAAAATTTTCCTGATTATTCCTTTTCTTTCTTCTTCTTCTTCTTTTTTTTTTTTAAAAAAAAAAAAACAACAACTTTTAAAATGTCCTGGAAAGAACAGAAGTTTGCTGGTAGGTGTGGGAGAAGAACTTCTGCAACAGTCCCTTCTTTCCAATGTAAATCTAATGAAGGAGAAAAAACGCAGAGGAAGATAATTGAAACACGGCACACAGTATTAGAGAAAGATACAACCTGAGAACAGATTCCAAGAGGATTTATTGGCTGGGGAGTATTTCTCTGGTTGAAACGAGCCAGATCACTGTGAGAAGAGCAGAGACTGACTGATGGTTTCAGTGACAACTCTCTTGGTGATTTGGTAGGCCATCAGCCTCCGTAGGAACCTTGTACCACCTCATGGTGAATTCAGTGATTCAGATTGCTCAGAAAGTTTTGGATGTGTTTTTTCCTTCCTACACCCTGTAACAGTCAGGTTTTTGCTGGTAAGCAGATGTGTATATCAAGCACATCTGCATGCAATGTCCCTTCCTCTGCATCTCATGCCTCCATTTCCCCAGGACACATTGTACCTTCCATCTGAAGGACGGCCAAAGCCCTCTCCCACCTGAAGCTCCTCATCACAGCCCTAACATGTGGCCTCCTCCTCCCCTGTTCTCTTCTCTTCAGTGGAAGACCCTGTTTTGGCTTGGTCCAAGGGCTGGCTTTCTGGGAGTGGCTTCCTCTGCCAGTAGGACAAAGGGGAATGGCTTTAAATTAAAAGAAGGGAAATTTGTGTTAGATGTTAGGAACAAATCCTTTACACAGAAGGTGGTGAGGCACTGGAACGTGTTGCCCAGAGAAGTTTTGGATGCCCTGGGGGCATTAAAGGCCAGACTGGATGGGACCCCAGGCAGTCTAATCTGATGCATGGCAGCCCTGCACACAGCAGAAGGGTGGAACTGGGTGGGCTTTAATATCTTCTCCAACCTAAGCTGTTAGATGATTCTATGAATGTCCCAGGTCCTGTTTTTCTAAGAAGCTTACACAGCTTCAAGGATACTTCTCTGTACATCCATCCATCCTGCTTGATGCGTAGGACTTCTAGCCCTTAGCAGGAGATGCCTTTCAAATCTCACCTCACTGGACCTCCATGAAGACTCTGCTCTTTTCCTGGCCTATCTTCCTTCAGCATTTCTAATAAGACCACTGTTAATATATGGGGTAATTTGTTTTCCTTCTGTATTTCAAGTTGTCTTCCCCCCATATATCACTCGTAGGCAAGTCTGTCAGATCTCTTTGGATGTTCTGTTATCTGAGATCAGTGTTGTTCAGCATGCCTGTAATGCATGAAATTGGAGCAAGCTGTATGCTTATGCCGTGCGGCATGGCTAATCATTCTCAAATGCTATCATCAGTTATCTTGGGGGAGTTAAAAAAAAAAAAAAAAGATCCACGCAGCCCGTGGCTGATTTAATCTTTAAAATCAGGAGACTTTGCAGTGATTAAAGAGCCATTTCCTGACTACATATTGATATGAGTTGCTTCCAAGTCAAATATGAGGGAGACTGACAGGCATTCAGTCTTATTCTGACTGGCAGGTCTGAACCCCATGAACAACAGTCTCTTTCCTGCTCTTGTTTAAGGCATTCTGGGGTGGTCTATATTTAATATTTAGCCAGCTCAAGTGTTCTATATTTTAATTGACAAAATTGAATGCTTTAGTTTTCAGCATCCATAAGGACAGGTGGAAAGTTTTATTCAGAAACTGAAGGCTTCATGTTGTTTTCCAATATCTTCCAGAAGCCAGTCACTTTGGGAGCAATTCTGTGTTCTGAGAAATGCCAGAAAAAAAATGCGTGCTGAAGAATTTCTCCAATGTAACTGCAGGGCGTTGAGTCCATTTTAACATAAATCAGTAAGGCAAAGCATTACAAGCATGAACAGCAATGGTGTTGTGGGACGCTGATCTTTGAAATCTGGAAAACACCTTTAGAAGCCCCTGATCAGCCCAGGGGCTAAAGCACAGGGAGGATGTTCGGGAAAAAAGGGTTTGGTCCAAACTTTTCTACTGGATGGTCATGGCTTCATCATTTCACCCCTCCAAAGATCAGGTTTCTCCATCTGTGAAATGGAGATTTTGATAGTCACCTCCTTCACAAAGGATTTTGGGATCTTCTTCAAGTTTGTGAAAGATATGGTGCCCAAAGTAACAGGAAGCAAGACTCAGAGATTCAGAGCTCTTTTCCAGCTCTACATTTTTGAGGATGTAGAAGGTCTGCGTGAACTCAATAATTTTATTAAGGATGGCCTGGATTATGGGTTTACAATAGATAATCATGTACAAATGGTCTTCCATTTTTAGATTCTCCTCCCTTCAGAGACTACCTCACTGCACTGACATAGTTTTCCTTGTGGCTTTAGGCAGACAGCATACTTGCAGCTCTGGGAAACTTAGTACCGAAACCTCTTCAGTTACAACGGTACATGCAGTCCTGCACTTTCCTTAGCAAACAAGTCACTCCCACTCCTGTTCTATATCCCATATCTTTTCCCTCCAGAGATCCCAAGCCTATCCTAACAAATCACTAAATTCACAGAAATATCCTGCATACTCAGGCAAAATCCAGGCATTAGAGATTTAGTCTTTTTTTTTTTTTTTTTTCTCCTGTCTTGTCCAGATCTGATACCAGAGGCAAACAGGAATGTTTCTGTCCAGATCATCTTCTTTCAGTTATTTAGATTTAGTTTTATTGCAAACAGCTAATCAATTCAAATAAAAACAAATACTTCTCCAACCTCAAATGCAAATGGTTTGTGTGTGCTTTTTCATGTGGAAGATAGCTGACGGTTACAGTCCCAGACAAAAAAAAAAAACAAAAAAACCAACTTTGCTACAAAGAACTAAAAATGTACAAACAAACGAAAGAGAAAAGACATGAGAGTTTTACCCAAAAAAAAAAAAAAAAAAAAAAAGGCTTTGGGGAGTCATTGTGCTATTTGCAAAGCAAAATTGCTGTTTCTGTAAACGATTATTTAATTGTTGATATGAATTTAGCCTGGTGATAAAATATTTTCCTGGCTCTGACAGACATTCTCTAGTGGAAAGAAATAAATCTCCTGAGTTTGAATTATGTGCAATTGGATCACGGATTTACTCCAACATCAGTTGGATGCCATTATACTTTCTGTTATACATCTATACATGATGTATACAAGGACCTGGACAGGCTTGAAAACTGGACCCACATGAGCTTATTAAGATTCAACAAGGTGTTGCACTTGGGTTGGGGCAAGCTCAGATATGAGTACAGACTGGGAGAAGAACTCATTGAGAGCAGCCCTGCGGTGCAGGACTTGGGGGTCCTGATGAATGAAAAGCTGGACATGAGCCAGCAGCGTGCACTTGCAGCTCAGGCGGCCAGTGGTATTCTGGTCTGCATCAACAGAGGGGTGGCCATCAGGGAGAGGGAGGGGATTGTCTCCCTCTATTCTGCCCTCGAGAGGACCCATCTGGAGTACTGCGTCAAGGCCTGGGGCCCCCCGTATAGGAAGGATGTGGTGCTATTGGAAAGGCTCCAGACGACGGCCATGAAGAGGGTCAAAGGGCTGGAGCACCTCTCTTATGAAGAAAAGTTGGGCTTGTTTAACTTCAAGAAGACGAGGCTCTGAGGAAACCTCATTGTCTGGCTGTCTGGTGCTTGAGGGGAGCTTACCAATGAGAGGGAGGCAGAGATTTTACACAGTCTGATACTGATTGGGCAAGGGAGAATGGCTTTAAACTAAAAAAGAGGAGATTTAGATTAGATGTTAGGATGAAATTCTTTACTCAGAGATTGGTGAGGCATTGGCACAGCTGCCCTGAGAAGCTGTGGGTGCCCCACCCCTGCAGGCATTCAAAGCCAGGTTGAATGGGGCCCTGGGCAGCCTGAACTGGTGAGTGGCAACCATGTCTATGGCAGGGAGATTAGAAGTGGATGGGCTTTAAGGTCCCTTTCAACACAAACAATTATATAATTGTATGAAAATGTATCCTGAAAAGGATTAAAACTGATTAAATGTGTCATCTTTCAGTACTGACAAAAAAGGCAGTTCCAAATTGTGGGATCCTCCTCTCGAGTGCCCTGTTAATCTCACAGATGCTGGAAAATGTGACCCTGTCTCAGAGAAGGTCTTTGGCCTCCTACGAGTAATGAAAACATGTCACAAACTACAGTTTCTCTGAGTTTGGGATAAAACCTGAAATACAATCTCATCACCAGATGAAAGCATTCAGAATTATCATGCAGG
This sequence comes from Perdix hodgsoniae, assembly GCA_035772895.1. NCBI lineage: Eukaryota > Metazoa > Chordata > Aves > Galliformes > Phasianidae > Perdix > Perdix hodgsoniae. The sequence goes on along the minus strand of JAPSGF010000024.1, from coordinate 1,182,097 downwards.
AAAAAGTTAACTTTTAGTGAGGCTTGAATATGTTTGTGGGAATACCAAATTCTAATATTATTAATAGGCCAACTGCAAAGGACAAGCCTCAGCCTTCTGTTGAGGAGTATGTGTATATGAACCAGAACATATGTATATTTAGGAAGCATCGGTGGAGTGCTGAGTGCCTCTGAACTTCAGCATGTAAGCTGATGTCGAAGGGCTAAATCTTTTATTAGAAGATTGAAGTATTTAAGTGGGAAGTACTGTTCACATTCAGCTAGGAGGAATGGAGCCACGAGGTGTTAGCGTGCCCAGCTGAGCGCTGTGCTGAACATGAGCTGAGAGGTAAGGAGCACGTTCTCAGCTTGCCTGGAGCCCAAGGCAGAAATCCCTGTGGTGTTAATGGGATCCGGATGAAGACTTTCTTCCTTTATTTTCCTCTTCTCCATCCTAACCACTAAGAATTTCTTCCTCATTTGTTTCAGCAGATGTTGCCTGCTTTATGCAAGAAGATGTTGTCTTAAAAAAATTTCAGAGGAAAGTTCAGCCTGTGGCTTGTTACTGCCATTATTTATTTTGAACAAGGTCCAGGATCATAAGGCACATGGACAATCAGGCTATGGATAAAATGATTAGGATAGGGCTGACTCAGACCTGTTAGTCTGGCAAGTACTCAACAGTGTATATTCCAGAAAGTGAACTCCCTAGGAGTAATTTGCCTTATCAGAAGCTTTTATAATTCTGTACGAGATGACATTGGATGGAAATAATCCTTCTTGAATCAAAGATGTAGTTTTTAAACATTTTTTTTGAGATCTCCAGAGGTGAGAACTGCAGTCCTAGCTACACACAATGCTTTTATTTCTATCCTACCTCATATTTATGTCTTCTATTGCTAGAGAAGATGAAACAACTATTCACATTTCTCTCTGTAAGCCTAGGAAAAATTCTGTCACTGCTGTTCTGAATTCCTCCACATAGCATCGTGTGAAAACATGCAGCATTGTGACTTTCTCAGCTGGTTGTTTTTAAATCCCTTTAGCTTCCAGTTCAGTATAAGAGGTGGTATGAAGCTAAGTTTTGTAAGAGAGGTCTGAATTTACCTGCATTTAAGCATGTAACATACGTAAAAGAAATAGCCCGATAAAAAAGAGCTCTCTTTTCTAGAATTCATTTCAGCACATTAGTGGAAGCTGGAGATAGCGTGCAAAAAAAAGTGTATCAAAACGATTTACTTAATTTGCACTGAATGTATAATGCAGAAAGAAGGATGTGTCTCCCTTGTTAATGTGAATTTCATATATTCTTGTCTGAAAATTGTGGTTAATGAAGTAGTGTCTCTCCCTGAAGACTCACCTACTCAAAACAAGGTGGACAACAGAAAGGACTTAAGCAGAAACGATGTACGAGTTTCAAGGTGTGCTCTGCAAACAGAAAGGCCTGATTTTAGGGAGAACCAATCTGGCTCAGTGTCCAGAGCCAAGAAGCCGGTGGATGGTGGGAGCTACCTCTGTGCATCCCTTGGTGTGGCTGGTGAGCATTGTTCTCTGAGCTAGCAGCATGGTGCCTGGTGCATTGCACTGCCTGCCATCCCAATGGAAAAGCAAACCAATGAACTTTGTCCCTGGAGGTGTTCAAGAAAACTAGAGATGTGGCACTAAGGGACATGGTTGGTGGGCATGGTGGGGATGTACTGACGATTGACTAGATGATCTCAGCAGTCTTTTACAACCTCAATGATTCAATGATTCTATGATTCTCAACAAAACAGAGCTGATGGCAGAGGAGCTGAAAGCAATTTGGGTCTCTTTTCAGTCATTTGACAGAATTTGGAAATTTCAGTGCACTTAAAAATTTGCTGTATAAAAGGTTCAAATGTCTCTCTTACAGCAAATGGCATAAACCTGAGCATGTGCTTAAATACAAACTAAATAGAATTAACAGAGGGAAGCTGAGAGAGCTGGAACTGTTCAGTCTGGAGAAGAGAAAGCTCTGGGAGATCCCATCAGTGTGTATAAGTGCCTTCCATGAGAAAGGCAAGCAGTCCTCAGAAAAATGCAGTGAGAGACAATGAGCACAACCTGAAATACAAGAAACTCTTCCTTGATGGAAAAAAAAAACCAAACATTTTTTACTCTGAGGATGGTCAAACACTGGGACAAGCTGCCCAGCATGTCTTCCACTTGAAGATATTCAGGAGCCTGGAAGTGGTCCTGAGCAACCTCCTCTATCTGACTGCTTTGTGCATTTGAACCAGATGATCTCCATAGTTTCCATTCAGACCTCAGCCATTCTGTGAGCCTGTGATGCTGGGGAATAACAGGTCTGTGCTTCAGTAGAAATTTCTCCCCAGCTTGCAGTCAGAAAAATTACATGCTCAGAGCTACCCTGAGAACTAAACTTCTTCACCTTCAGAGCTGTTCCTCAGACCACCCATCAAGGTGAGCCCATGCTCATGCCTGGTTGCACAACTCAGTCATTACCAATCTTTGCTTTTCCAAGAATCAACCTATGACTAAGTTCTGTCACAATCACTTTTCTTTCTGCCCCTTCTTAGGGCAGATGCTTTCCTTGGCAGCTAACAGCCTTTGGCAAACATCGCCATATCTCAAAATGGCCCACAGATTGTTAAGTCTTGCACAGATGCGAAATTAATCTTTACAACATCCAAAGTGACCCCCTGAACCAGGGACCTGCAGGGAGTGTTGCGCTACGGCTCTTCACACCTGGTTATCCCCTGATTAACATTAAGACCTTCAATTTGCCGGCAAGGTTGAAAGCCCCACTGCAGCTCCTGCTCTTTTCCTCCATTCCAGCTCTTAACTCACAGAAAACTGCTTATGAGATCAGAATAAAAGCAGAAGTTCAGAGGCTTTTCATGTTGTTGAAGTGAGCTACCACTTAGCTCAAGTGATCTGTAATTTTTCTTCCAGTGTGACAGTGACAAATAGCATTTAAAACATTAAAAGTGCCTTGCAGTAGGTTATTCAGAATGCGAGTTCAGTGCTGATTGACTTGATTTTCCTTGGGTCACATTATGTAGCCACATACAGTAAGAGTGCTTCAGGAGAACATTTATCTATTTGCTGCCACATAGGAGCAGTCAACTTAAATAAAGTCTGCAATGCAGACTGATGCTGAGAATCAGGATGTTTTGCAATGTCAGTGCATTTTTCAGGTTTTTCTTTTCTAGGCACATTTCTCTCAGGTACTTGCCTCAATTCTTTTTATTCCTTTCTCCATTACCTGAACATAGGAGGGGAAAAAGAAATACTTGTTTTCAGTATTTTTCATTGCACTGTTAATCTGCTAGGAGCATGCAATTCTATGTGGTGCTGCTGAAGAGAAATAGAGCTCGTCAAGGTGAAGTCATCTAATTACATAGTAGTTCATACTTGCATCACCCACTGTTCTATTCTGATTTATCCATGGATCTCAAATTTGTGCTTGAAAGACCACCTCTGAGGGGTGAAACAGAGGTTCTGCCTTTCTGACTGTTCCTACTTAGCCCCACAGCCCCACAGCTAATGAATGCCAAATGTGGTGTTGTGGAATTAGTCTACCAGGATCAAGCTGAAGACTGCCAATTTGTCTCACACAGACCAGCAAGTAGCCAGATAACAATCTTAGGTAGTAACTTTTGGGTAAAATATTGGCCACTTCAAAGGAGATAAGATTTGTGGCCGTTGACACTGGGGCTGTGATTTCTCCCCCAGTTGTAGATGACTAGTTCAGATCTTAGCCGCCTGTTGATGGATTTAAGCTATCTTCTGAGTCACCTCGACTTTGCTTCTCCTTGCATCCTCTCTCCTCACCTCACTCCTGTAGTTTGTCTTCAGCTTTGGTCACCAACCACAAGGTTTATGTATAAAAAAAAAGAAAAAAAAAGCACTAATCTCTTTCCTATCTCTCCTGTTCTCAGTGAAAGCTGTTTTTACTCAAGCTGTTGTTGGTGCTTGGGATGACATTGTGCAGCACACAGGGAGAGCCGGTGGGGGGAGCAGCGGGGGGGCCAGGCTGTTGCAGAGGTTAAGAAAACAGCTTCCACACAGCACCCGGCCTCCGCCTTCCCCTCGTCTCCTGTGCATGTATGGAAGCATGTGTGCATTGGTAGAACAGTATTTTTTTCCACACTTTCCTGCTCAGTCTTTTACACGTGCCCTCAGGCAGTTGTGTTACAGCATTCAAAAGGACTTTTTTTTTCCTCCAAATTCCATGTTTGCAGGTTCCTTCAGATAGAACGCTATCTGAATTAGGAGGCTCTATGAAATTTAAATGACTCTATCACTCATGAGGAACCGTGCCGTTAGTGTTACTGTTCTCCATTTCATTTAAAAAATGAGAAAACACAATTCAAATGTCTGCAGACTCAGCCTAATAAAAATGATAGATTGGATGTCAAACCACTCTGCTCCCACCCAACCCCTCCTTTCTCCACTCTCTCTTTCTGTTGCTCAGAAAGAAGTTATGCAATTGCTTCCTTGCTGCTGCAGGCTTTTGGAAATAGCCAGCTGATTCTGGTAGCTGAGGGATTAGTCTATTTTGCTTGCACTCAGTGGGCAATGCTGTGTGAAAACCCACACTGCCTTAATAATCTATCTCTTTATGCTTCTCTGGAGCTTACCAGCACATCTTGGCTGTGGATCAGATTTGATTTTAACCTCTGTGTCCTATGAACCACCTGAACGGCAGAATAGTTTGCAAACCCAGCACTTGCAGGATGATTCCACCCTTGCACAAATTTTGTTTTGCCGAATGAGCTGGTAAAAGGAATCCAAGATGGAGGCCTCCTAGACTGGAGGTCTGCACTAGAAATCAGATTAAATCCAACCTGAACTCTGATGGTATTTTACAGGGGCCCTCAAAATATAGAAATAACTGAAAATACTATAAAAGGAAATGATTTGAAGCCTTGAAAGAAATATCAATTGAGTCGATAGTTCTAATTGCTCTTCATATTAAAATTAATAGGTCAAGTGCCTTCCTTGAGAATTACTCAAAACTAGTAGGTAATGCTGAGAAACATCACTGGCACAGGCTGCATAGGGAGGTGGTGAAGTCACCATCCCTGTAGGCGTTCAAGAAATATGTAGATATGGCACTGGGGACCATGCTTTAGTTGGTACAGTGGGGATTTGTCGACAGTTGGACTAGGTGATCTTAGTGGTCTTTTCCAACCTTAATGATCCTTTAATTCTATGATTTCCATGCACTTGAGCTGGATTTTCTGTATGCTCCAGGTGTGAGAAGGGACCATGGCACGGCTTGAGCCTGGCTCAAGTAGCACCCTGCATCCAGTGCACAGAAAATGGTCTGCGAGTTCATACAGACCCTTCCCAACAAACATGTTGGATATGACTAACCTGTTTAAGGGAGTGAAAGAGTTTAGTAATATAGATGCATGCTGCCAGCTGGCTACAGTACCAGAGAATAGTACCGGGCACTTTTAATTTATTAGTATTGACATAGCCAAAGAGGCCCAGAGGAATTTTGCCATGAGCTTGAAAGCAACCAGCATTTGGCTGGTGCTGTGCAAGCATCACTTCCAATCTGTAGCTCTCAAAGAGCTTTACTAAAGGGACTGAGAGCTAGTCTCAGTTTACACAGGGCTAGAGTTCGATTTGGAAGAGCTGAATGGTTTGGACAGACCACAGATTTCATCTGTAGTTTATTTCATCTGTAGCAAAAGGAAGGAGGAGATTTCTATATCAACTTAACTGCAGATCTTATTGTCTGCCTCACTCCAAGCTTTCACCTTAACATGAAAGCTTCAGTTTGGTGACTGGTATGTCCATATGGATCAGTCTGACTTTGCTCATTTCTGTGCCTATGGCCCTGCCTGTTTACTATCTCATCTTTTTAAGTTTAAATCTTTCTGAATTTAAATGTGGGAGAGCACAGTTTTTTTGTACATTGGCCAGATTTTGACTTACCATCTTATACCATCTGTTTGTATTTTCTTTATGCGTGAACCTGCCGTAAAAATTGTCTTACTGAAAGCTGGAAGAATCTACTACCACTGTTATTTAGTAAGCCAAAGAAATAAGAGAGATATATCATAAAAATTGAAGCTGTCACCCCTGTAGTTTTTCAGGCTGCAAGTCTCTTTTTCAATTCTGTGCTGCATTTTTTACTTATTTTAGATGTTGATTAGGCATCGGCAGTTCCACTTTCCTGACATATCTACTTCTTTAGCCAAATGGTTCTCCTCCTTACTAAATATCTTTCCTCTTGAGACACTTGTGATCCCAGCTGCCATAATTATTTGGAAACACTGAGTCAGCTTTTTTTTTTTTTTTTTTTAATTGACACTGTTTATTGGCTTCTCTTTTTTTGATTGGGTGGAGTCCATCTCTAACAAAATCTGCTCTCTCCCTGAGAAAAGAGGGGAAGACTATAGAGGAAGCAAAACATGCAGAAGCCATAACATCATGTTTGATTTTCAGAATGAGTTAAAGAGGCACAAAATAAAAAGCCCGTCAAGCATGGTGGCACATGCTGCTCCTTATCCTTGTAGGAACTTGGCTGCTCCTACTAATGGTAGCCCATGGGTATTGCTAATGTTCTGCCCAGAAGAAGGGTGGGATAGGTGAGCTGGTGCCGATGACTGCAAACGTCTCTGTGTTCTGCATGAGTTTAAGTAGGAGTGCCTGACTGCAGAAGTTATTCCAGTCCTTTCCCAATATTAGACAAAACCAACCACCTTAAAAACCAAACCAAAACAAACAAACCAAGAAAGCGATGACAAAATAGGAAAGATGAAAAAGGAGGTTAAAAAGATAGAAGGTGAAAAACCACAAAATCATAGGATCATTAAGGTTGGAAAAGACCAATGAGATCATCCAGTCCAATGGTCCACATACCACCATCCCTCAGTGACACATTTACATAAGCCTGTGACCCCACCACTTCTTTGGGCAACCTGTTCAAATGCCTTATCTCTCTTTTTTGAGAATAATTTTTCCCTGATGTCCAACCTGAACCTCACTTGTGTCTCGCTCCAATTTACAGGAGGGAGAAGAGGTTCTTTGAAATATGTATACCCGGCGTGAGATTAAGAAGCAACGGTTCAAATGTTGGTCCGACCAGTTTATTACAAGTCCGAGCCATTTTAGGGAAATGGGGAAGGGAAGGTGAGCGATAGGAAAGATAGGAAATATAAGCAAGGAGTCTCTGTAGAGAGCAAAAGAGATAGTCACCACCGTGGATCCAGCGAGGTACGAGGCAGGTCCGTTGGTCTCAGGAACTCGTCTGATCACCACGGGGGACGGGAGAAAGCCAGGGAGATCCGCAGCAAGCAGGCCTTGGGGGTTCTTTCGAAGAGGTTTTCCCCTCAGGGAATTCTTCATCAAAGGCGTCTTTGGGAGTTTGTCTCCAAAGTTTAGTGAGGGCCTTTTATCCCCCATTTCTGTGGGTTTTTTTTCTTCTTCTTTTCTCCCAGTTTAAGTGTGACATACCTGTCCCAACAGATAAGCCAGCAGGGAGAGGTGCCTTCATTGCCATGCACAAGCATTATCGCCTTTTACAGTGGTGAGCTCCTTCAAGCAGCACCCCTGAAAAAGACTGCTTGTCCCACTTCTGCTTATCTTTGCAATCATAAGCAGAGGTACAGTGGCACGGTGACATGCACCATTCACCCTCCTAGATGATTAGCAGTTGTCGGTTAGAGTCTTAGCACCAAAAAGCCTCATGAAGCAAGCTTTGAGACAAAGAAGAAAAACAGTTTGTCTTTCACAACTTGGTACAGCTTGAAGCCATTCCCTCTAGTCCTGTCACTGTTACCTGGGAGAAGTGGCCAACTCCCACCTAGCCACAACCTCCTTTCAGGTAGTTATAGAGAATAAGGTCTCCCCTGGACCTCTTCTTCTCCAGACTGAGTGATCCCAGTTCCATCAGCCACTCCTTATAAGACCTGTGCTCCAGACCCTTCACAGCTTTGTTGCCCTTCTCTGAACATGCTCCAAGGCCTTGATGTCTTTCTTGTAGTGACAGTAGGAAGGAATAGAAAGAATAATAAACAAAGAAAGCTCTGTTTTAACAGTGCAAGTATTTTTTTATGCTCAGTAAATAATATAACATTAATGACTAACGCACTAGAGCGCTCTCAGACCTCTCTTCTACTCCCACCTCTGCCCTCTATCCTATGACTTTGGGCAGATGATCTTTCTGAGAGAATCAGTGTCCTTATATGCAGAGATCTATGAGTACTTCTGATATGTTCTACCTGAGAACTTGGTGTTAATATTTTTATTGATTCTCTGCAGTAGCTGTGTTTAGTTTGAAACTCCTGGATCATAATAACAATGTCATTATTATTGTTTTCAGAATATGTTGGAAATATCCAGTTCCCTTATTCACTTCTAACTTTTACATAGGTTACTATTGAATTTCTTCAGCTATATGTATTCTGAACATATAAAGATACTTAACTCTTCATAGGAAAGCCACTTTATTTTTTAATGCAAAGTGCTGCTAATTGGCTTATTTGTTGCTTAACTATCAATTTGTTAATTTATTATTTTATTTTATTTTTTTTTTTTTTTACAGTATCTCTTTAATGTATCTGTGTGATGTAAGAGCTCTAAAATTGATACACTTTCCATGCCTAAATCATCATCACATCTCAATTTATTTTCATAGTTTATGTAAGGTAAAATTTTCTATTGGAGTTTCAGAAATTTTGCTGGCAGCAAAGATGTAGGCTGTATTTTATAACCAGCTTTGGATGGTGAATTTATCAGTGCACACAAGAGATATAGCTATGTATGTTTGTGAAGCATGAAGCAATGCACTGTGCCTGAGTACTTGCAGTCAGAGCAGATGTTAGAGTAATATTGGCTCTGACTGTGGCTACATTTACCTAAACTGAGGACCAAGCTGCTTCTCAGACATTTTGCAAATATGAGGAATGTTTCCTCACAACAGAAATGGAGAATTGATACCTTTTGCACCTGCACTCCTTCCAAAGGCATAAGATCTAAAATTTGTAACCCATGATGTGCACTGCATTGAAATTTGGCTTGTTGCACTCCATTTTTTAAAGAAGTTTTATATATGCTACAAACTGTCCAGCAGTTTCAAGTTGTCTTAAGAATCCAAACAAAATAGCAAATAATTTAAAAAAAACAACACAGTATATATTAAATACAAGGGAACAAGAGTATGAACAGATGATACATGAAGGATTTTTTCCCACTCTCCTGAAGCAGTGCGGCATTTTTGCCACATTTCAGAAAGATAAGTGCCTGTTTGAGGAAGTCCTGGGAGTAACATTTGTGTAAATAGGGATTCGGAAGCCCATTTGACTGAAAACCTGTGCTTGTCTGAACTGAAAGAGCACATGCAAATAGATTTTATATACATACAGGATTGCTACAAGAATAGAAGAATTAATGTTTTTCTACGTCATTGGGGATAGTACGAGAAATAAGGGTCTTAAACTGAGTTAAGCAAGTTTTAATTTAAAAGCGTTGCCTACAAAGAGTTGAAACAGTGAAGCAGCATTCTTTGAAAACAGTTAAAAAAAATTTCAGTTTCCAGTGACGGAGGTAGAACTTTGTGCTAGGCGTGGTAGAGGTCTACAGCATATCTAGAGATTTCTTTTGTTTTGCTGTACTTCGTATACCTATACCCATATCTATATCCATACCTGTACCTATAAATGTATAACTCGTATTTGTATGCATTTTATTCAACTCACAAGGAGGTCTCACTCTGCTATGGCTGAATATCTTTGCTTTAATACAAACATTGTCCAGTGAGCCTTGAGGAACATGTTTTTTGCCTTCTAACTTTAACTGCTGCTCTTAGCTTTACTTCTCGTTTGTTTGGTGCTGCTCTCAGTTTGTTAGTTCATGTGATGTCACCACTTTTTGCCTTTGTTTTTCTCCCTCCTCCTCCTGTGCCCAGCAGTCTATGCTTCCCCTCTCCCCACTGCTATTACTCAGCCCTCTGTTTTGAATGGTAAGATACTTTCCATGTCCATCAGCTTGTTGACCTTGGAAACTCTAAACTGTAGAAACTGAGTTTGTCACACAGATCTGGATTTAAACCACCCGGCAAATCAAGTGCAGAGCTACTGAAGGAAGAGACCTCTTCTTCCCCTGCAATTTACCAAAGTCACTGCTGTCAAAAATGAAGAAGATGGATTTTGCTCTCTGGCCAAATGTTCTGCTCAATAGCTTTGCCTGTTGGGAAGCCAAGATCCACAACCTTTCCTGGCTTCCAGATTACTGATCAAGGTGGCCCCTAGTAAGTGTTCAGTGCTAAACAAACTAAATGATGACTTCCTTTACCAATAAAGGGCCTCTGCTCTGTAGAACTTGCAAATCTGCCATAATGTAAACATCCTTCCATCATAACAGAAACAGATGTCTTTCTATTAGCTATGTTGCTAAGCCTGCAGGTGCCAAAAGTATCACACACACTATTTGCTCTCTGCTTGAAATAGCGACGGGCAAACCTTAGGCAGTTTGGTGAAAATTCTGTTATGGCTGGATGGGACCTGAACTTCTGTGACCTGAGGAAATCAGGAGAAGAGAGCTGTAGTAGAAATGTATAGTATTTGATTTGGAACTGTTAAAATCTGCCAACATCAAGCACAATCTTATTTATCTGCTTTCAACTACATTGCCTCTGCAGGCTGTAGGAAGCCAACCCAGTTGAAGAAAATTTTAGACTCCAATTTATCCAGCTTATTTATAAAAGAGTAACCTGATGGATCCTGATACAGCATTTCTTTCCTTTCTAGAAATCAGGAATTAAAGGTTTTTTTTAAGAAATGAGGTTTCTTGCTCAGGCTGGGAGACAAATTGCCTTTCTACTTAGAGAACATAGAATGTAAAAGTTGGGAAATACAAATCCACATTTTTGAGCATTTCTGGGACATATGACAAGCAGTTTGAAGGGTAATTTTTGTATTCCCAGATGACACCGATGTCTAATTCTGGTTAGATAAAATGATCAAAGGTTTCTAAACATAGAAACTATATCAATTCTTTGCTCGCTACAGATTTATCATTCACTGAAGGATTGGAAGGAAATGCAACAAAAGCTTCTATGAATGGGTCATAGGATATTTAAGAATGTTTTACACTAATAACTCTTATGACTCTTATCTGTGCAGTGGAATGACACCCCAGAAATTCTCTAATACTGCTATGGCCTTTACCGTGGCCCCAAAGTATCTTCTATATTTCACCAGTTTTACTGCCCAGTATCACGATACTGTCTCATATCTCTAGGTGAAGATGTAAATTAAGTAGATGACATACAAATGCATTGTTCCCAAAAAGAATGGTGTTAAACTTCCTGACAAAGCATCATGTTTTACTCAACAGTTTTTAAAAATGATGGTTCTGAATGAAAAATTGCTATCTCTTGAATGTATCTGCAGTTGGTTTATTCATTTATGAATCATAAATATTAATTCTACATCAAACCTTTCTCCCACTTAGATCTTAATGAGCTCTAGGTTCAAATGTCCACATCTCAGTTTATATCTATTTGAAAATATCTCACTTTTATGGGGAAAAAAATAAAGAAGCAGTAGCATATCATTTATATTACTGTGCTGTGCTTTCTAATACTATCTTTTTTAATCAGATGTTGTAATGACATGAATTTTAGAAATACAGCTATATGCACCCCTAAGACTTCTGGCAATTATTTGTCTCTTGCTACCACTGGTACTGCTATTTTGAGCTGATGCCCATGTTAGGAAAATCTAATATAAACATGTACCTGGAATAAATATGCTGTGCCTTCTAACAGCTCACCGAATATGAGTTACAAAAGAATTCCTTTCATAATTGTGTTTCTTTTTCATGGCATTATTTGTGTGACCTTCTCTCATGGTGTGAGATGGTATCTAATGAGAAAGAGATTCTTAAGAGAAAGCCAAATGTTATGAGTTAATTAGTACTAAATGTGAATGAAAGACAGTCTACTCAGTCACCTTAGGCTTGGTGAAGGAAGGAAAGAGATTTATCATTTTGAAAGTTGCTAATTGTGCCTGTTTCTCTGTTTGGAGAAGGGAGTCTGCAGGTCTGGGCCAGTTGCCCTTGGGGGCCTATCTGTTAACTCACTGTCACCTTCTCTTGAGATACCATCATCTTGTAATGCTGAGCAATAAAATTTGTAATTGTAGGTCTTTTGAAGCCCATAGCTGAAAGACACTAACTCAGTTTGTTTACACTCAAAAAGTTCACAAGAAAAACTTAAGAAATTATGTTAGTTTAATGGGTAGATACCTAGAATATGCTGTGTTAAGTATAAACTGGCATTTCAACCAGAGTTCTATTTAGTGCTGCTTCATAGTAGAAATAGTGTAGTATTAAAATGTCTCCCAGAAGCATTAGCTCATCATGGAATTATCATTGTATTTGCAATGACACTAATTCGCATGAATTTGATTTCATTTCTGTGAGGTATCTACCTAGCTAGCAAGAGGAAACACAGAATTGGTCATTTATGGCATCAATGGCTGGCTGGATAAATGCAGTCTTTGTTTTAAGGAATTTCCTGGTTTGCTCATACTTTGTTTCTAAAATACACATACGGGATCTGATTCAAAACAGTTACTATAGTCCATGTCTAAATTTTCATGTGTCTTGCAATGGTTCATCCCATATGCACGATGCTTGGGGTGCATTTCATTAGTTCTCTGATGTTATGACAGACTTAGCTGTGTCAGTTAATATGCAAAGAAAAAGTAGTTTTGAATGACTAATTTTTAAAATTTTTATTATTTTATTGATGTTTAATCTGCAGAGATGAATATCTCTCTGCTTCTTCAATCTGCTTTGGATCTGGTTAGGTCAAATCTCTGTACTGCATCACATTGTATGTCTGGTTCCAGATTCAGACAGGTCATTGTCAGTCACTTTATCTTACCTATAACATATATTCATAAAGTGAACTGATGCAGTACCATCTTAGATGTTTCTTTGACATAAAGAAATCGAAGAATGACTATTCAGAGTAGTGGTGTTTGCTGGCACTGGAACAGGTGAGGACCATGCCCAAAATAATCCAGGTAATCTAACCTCATGTGAGTCATGGTCTATTGCTGACATCTGCTACACCAAGCACTACTAAGGGCTGTTTTATGGCTGTGAAGTTAGGTGAACCAGTTTGTCCATGTCCATACTGATAAACTCTCATCTTCCAAAGCAGGGGTATCCAAACTCCAAATTGGAGAGTGCATGATTGACACAGACCAAAAATATATAAAGAATATTTTAAGCAAAATAACTACAAAGACAATTAAATTTGGTGTGTGGGACAATGTACCAGTACATATGCATTCACTATTTCTGTATTAGAGAGGAGCTCTGGAGAAAACACAGCACCAGGTGCAGAAGAGCTGCAGTGCAATCAAGATATTGTGTATGCTTTTAGACAATGTTGATGGCAATACCTAACAGAGAGCAATGCTTATGACCCCAGCATCATTTCCCTGTTGTCTTCTTTATCTCTGAGAGCTAAAATGTGGGTGTTTGATTGCTGAGTCTTGGATAGAAATGGAGAGTCTCCCAAATAGGGTCTGTGCTAATGCCAGGATTATAGAAGTGCCCTGGAGAATTTTGTAGTTTTAACACCAGCAAGATCAATGTTGTCACCTAGCCTCAAGAAGAAGAATAATTTGATAGTGAAGCATGAATTTAAAAAGGAGAATTAAAAAAAAAATTGCATTCACCAGCAGAATCAGGGATAATTTCAGAAGAAAATTTCCTATGCTTCCTTTAGCTTATAGAACATTTCCATAATATCATGAATAAATATGTATAATTTAACATTCTGATATTAATTTGGATCTTGTTACTGTTAATGAAACTGAACTAATGTGACACTTGCTTCTTTTCTTTATATTAGTCTTTTAACATTGGATTCCAATATGCTTCCTTCTAGAATTTGACCTTGACCCATCAGGATGCTTATAACTTCCAAGCTGTGCAATTTATGATATGCTATCTGACATCTAATTGCTCTACTAATATATACATAATAAAAACAAACAATCGCCTTTGAAATATTGAGTTTAATGGCAGGTGGATAGATGGAGCCACCACGTGGTTTTGGTGTTGCAGAAATATTTATGGGCGGCAATAGGTGAAAGTTAAACTGGCATTTTCATGCCTACCATTCTGGCCAGATGCTTGGCAGATATTGCTCTTGTTTTCTTCCAGCATCACCTACAATCACCTACAAAAGATGAAACAAGCCCACTGAAGCTGCTGGAAAATGCTCGCTGTCTCCTAAAGGCTTGGGGAACGTTCACTATTACTGATCCACTGGGTCCTGTTCTTGTGATTATTACTGTGATGTTTCTTGGATTGCGCCACCTGTGGTGGTATCCCCTGCCTATGGGACATCCACAGCAGCCCACGTGTCTTCCCTCTGAGCTGACAGCTGCTGTAGACATGTGATCTGTAGACAAATAAAAACAGTTTTTCAAAATCAGACACTTGAAGCTGTCTGTTTTTGCTAGATGCAAACCTTTGTTGTTTTAATTTTAACATGGATGGATTATCTTGGAAAAAGTTCTTAAAAAAAAAAAAAAAAAGTGGAAAACAATTTCGTCACTTGTGTTTCTGTTTTAGTTTAACATAGTTGATGTTCCTATTAGTTCCACTTGGAGAGAGAAAAAGGCTTTCATTCTGCATTAGTTGATTGTTTCCATCAGTCTCCCTTCCCCCTTCCCCCCATTTTTCACACCTCCTACTGTGTATGAACGCCTGTTTCACCATTTACTTTTGCAATGTGTAAACTGTTACTTCCTCCAAAAATCAGATCTGCTTAGAGTGAAATTAAAGATCTGAAGAGGTGGCTGTCATGCTGGTTTTGACATTTTAAGATTTCAGTTCCGTGCTTGAAGCAGCTGCTCTTTTCTGACTATAGATATTTCTCCAGAGGAATTATGGAATCAGAAATGAATTATTTTGGCATAAATAATAATAAGAGGAGTCTATTCCAGGAAATACATGCCACACTTCTTGTAAGATGAGATCTGATGAGGAAAAAAGTGAGAAATAATTAGCTTCTATTGGTTCCTCCAAGCAGTGAACAAGGAGAGTCCGGATTTAGATTTTAGTGCCAAGGTTAAAAGTCATGGCACAGACTGATGTAAATCTGACAAATCTGTGTGCCTAGAACAGAAGTTGGACTGTGGCTTTCTTGTAAAGATATAGGGCCCTGTTCTGCAAACAAATGCTCATGTGAGTTATCCCCATCTCTCAAAATGACTCCACTGCTCTTAGTGGGAAGATATTGCCTTTGTCTGAATGTTAGTAGGACCAAGTCTGCACATTAAGTGATTAAAAATAAATAATAATTTTAAAAAAAGATGGTAAACTGCAATTTGGCTTCTCATCAATGAACAGGTTATGACATCCAGGACAGAACCTGGACCAGACATAGACCCAGATGATGATATAACCTGTCTGACATTCCACAGGATTATAGAATCAAAGGATCACATGTAGTCCAACTCCTCTGCTATGAGCAGGGACACCTACAGAGATGGGAGAGGCTGTAAAGAGAATGGAGGATGCCAGGTGGGAGAACAGTCTGATGGCTGAATCCTGTCCCCAGGAGAGGCTAGAATGAGAAGAGGATGGGTATTCTGCACAGGAATAACTCTGTATTAAAGTAGGCTTGCGACTTTGCATCAAAACTGCTTGTTTTTTGGCCCTAACATTTTCTACAGCATTGAGCCATTAAAAGGAGAATAATAATCCCCTTGGTTTTCTTTTCTTTTCTTTTCTTTTCTTTTCTTTTCTTTTCTTTTCTTTTCTTTTCTTTTCTTTTCTTTTCTTTTCTTTTCTTTTCTTTTCTTTTCTTTTCTTTTCTTTTCTTTTCTTTTCTTTTCTTTTCTTTTCTTTT
>JAPSGF010000024.1:1133688-1161230 GCA_035772895.1 Perdix hodgsoniae | reverse complement strand
TTTTTTTTTCTTTCTATTTTTTTCCCCAAGCTTGTTTTCTGTGTCTGAAGAGGGACCTTATCTAGGAAAAATCTAGCAAAGCAGCCTGATCTGCTTTGAGGGGAAGGGAAGATCATGAGAATAACAGGAGAACTCTCTAGGTTGAGGTCAGTGTCCTCACAACCCACTCATTTTTTAGCCATTTTTTTTAACCATTCCTATCTGTCATTCAAGTCTATTCACTCCTTTTTTACTGCAATATATATCTTTCCCCAAGAGCAGTGAATACTGCTAAACCTCACTGGCTGAAGTAAACATCATAAAACAACTGGGAGGCACTTGTAGGGAACAATTCAAAGCCCTCCTGCATCTTAAATAATTATTATATCAGTGTTTCGTACTACTACAGTAATTGCACATCTTCTACCAGTGTATTGAGTGACTTGACTAACATCTGTTGCATGCGGTTTGTCCTGCTTAGCATCCTCTTCCAAAATGATAAAATTAAATCTGTTGAGATGAGTGCTCTGTTTTTAGTCCTTTTCCTCTTAAGTGTATTTGAAACTTAAGAGAGGATAGAACAAGGAACCACAGCCTAAGCTCAGGGGAGAGGAAGTGATAGCAATGGGACTTTTCTCTGTCTGAGAGTGTACACAGACATGCACTGTTTTGCTATAAAGCAGTTACACCAGGGAGAAACGCAAACCACAAAGGAAGAAAAAATGTCAAATGTTAGTTAGATGTTCCTGAAGGGTATGGCTGTGAAGGTGGCTCAACAGCTGGCTTCATACTGCAACATGAAATCTTGTAGAATCATGGAATCATAGAAAGACTGGTCTTTAAATATCATTGAGCTTCAACCCCTGCTGTGGGCTGGCAACCATTCACCAGATCAGGCTGCTTGGGGCCCCATCCAACCTGGCCTTGAGCACCTCCAAGTATGGGACACTCACAGCTTTTCTGGGCAGCTGTGCCAGTGCCTCACCACCCTCTGAGCAAACAATGTCTTCCTAATTTAACTTAAATTCCCCCTTTTAGCTGAATCATATACAGTGTTTGGATGCAGTGACCAAAGCAGAAAAACAGAGTACATCTAAAATGATGATATCTGCTACTGCCACCCCTGAAGCCACCTGGTATGATCTGTGAGTCTTGACATCTTGACCACATTCTTCAAAGCAAGGCAGCTGCTTGCAAACTGCCTATTTGGAGTGGTCCATGCTCTGATACTATGTGTGACCAGTACTGACGAATATATATATATATGGTTTAATTATTAACATGGAAAAGCCCTACAAAAGCATAGCCTTGCCAAGGGAAGCCTCTCTTTTTCTTAGCCTGCCTTTTCTTACCCAGCAGTGGCATTTCTGCAGATTCATACACTCAATGCTCTTGCTTCAAACCTTAGGGTTTGAAATTGCTTACCTGAGGTTACTCAATTTGTTTAAGTACTGCCAGGATTAAAGCCTTCTATCACTTCAGAATTTCTTGAGCTGCTTAAGAATTATCAGAAAAATAGCAAAGGTGAGGACAAGAGCTGTGCTAAGGTCTCTTGTAAGGAGACAAGAAATTTTTTCAGTACTAAATTGAGTTTACACTGCTTTCAAGCAACTCCTACTCTGGGGAACCAGCTTGTTAAGTGTAGGATGTAGGTAAAAGGGTTTTCCTGCAAAAAGAACAATTATATGTTCCCAAACACACAGAAGCATCAGAATTCACTGCACACTTTTTACAAGGGCAATAAAATTTTATACACAGAAGAAACAGTTTGCTATGAAATGCTGAATGCACCCAATTAGCTCTCAAAAGAAATGGATGGGGAAGAAACTGGCAAGATTTGGCTCATGATTAATTGTTTTACCTTTGAACTTTTCCGTTCTTAGCAATGAACTTCCATTCTGCCATCCATTTCGGGGTACTTCGCTTAGTCTGGACTCCTGTGACTGCACTCTTAGAAAAAAAGGAGGCTGCCCAATGTCAGTGTGAAGAATATGGGGATGGCTTGACATCAATTACAGCATTACACACAACATAAAATTTAATGGCTTGAATCAACCTTTCATTTCTATTCAAAGCAACTCTGTCCACCTTAACCCTAACCCCGATCCCCTTTTTTTAAAGATCCTTAAAAATTAGTTTCTAAAACACCTAAATTTTTCAACAGTGCAGGGTCTTACCCTGAGGTTTTAAAAATGTTATTTCAGTTCAGTGGTATAAGTTTGAACATTTGACAGGTAAATAGATTTTTTTTTAAGTTCAAAAGAAATTGATCTCCTGGGCAAATGAGAACTCTGTGGGGCAAATTAAAAGAAATAAAGTAGATCAGACTCTGCACTGGCCCGTACTCTTTGTAGCCCCTTGGAGAGGATGCAAGCTGAGGTTGCTGGGCCGAGACCTCAGGAAAAATTTCATCCACACGTTTTTATGTTTGCTCTTAAATAGCCGGGAATTGCACTGAGGACTTGGGTGGCTGAGTGATAAATTGCTGGTTTTCCACCTTTGTGGCTAGAGTCAGAATATTACATGGCGGCCTCGACTTTGTCTCTTCCCAAAATGTGATTGTCTCATAATGCACCAGTTTCTGACCTGAAGGGCAACAAGACTGGAGTTGTCTCCTCGTCACCCTATAAGGGTGGTCCCCCCCCAGGTTGGCCCCAGGGTCAATACCATGACAGCATGAAGGAGCTGGCTTCTCCTGCAGCTGCAAATGCTGTGCTGTGGGTAAATAGACAGCTCAGTTTCTAATTTTTTAACTAAATAATCAAATAAAACTTGAAAAAAATATAAAAAGAGACCCTAGAGTTGTTGTTTAAAATAGAAGACCTTAGGAGATCTGCAAATATGCTTTTTTTTTTTTTTTTGTCTCAGTGCACTGGGATATAATTAAAAAGTCAATTTGAAGCGTCATGGTTTGCACATCAACACTGAGCAGCCCACATTTAACAAGGAGCTAGTGCAGAAATATATAACTTTACATTAGGAACATTTCACCAATTTCATTTACAATGCATAAAATTTTACTTCTCAGAGCTGCTTCTGTCTGCCAGGAGCAGCTTTAATTTGGACAGGACAGGCAAAGATGTGTAGTGTGTTTTATTTCACAATGTATGAACACCAGTGTTGTTTTTTTGTTTTTGTTTTTGGTTTTTTTTCTGAAATATTATTTTTTTCTAGTAGAATTGTAGCTGTATCCATGACCTAGGTCACAAGCCTTTCCTGGAGGGCTTGCAAAATTTGCCACAGACACTTATGTTTTCACTGTTGTTTTCTCCCCCGTTTAAAATGTATCTTGTTTTCAATACAGCATTTTGCCTAATCAACACTGGAAATCATATACAATATTTATTGACTATATAGAAAGAAATATGGATGGACCTTAGCTTTAAAGTCTCAGAATTTCTCAGAAAATCTTACAGTGATTATGGAATGGTTAGCCATGATTGCAGGTACCCATATGGACTCTATCCTGTGCAACCTACTGTCAGGAACCTGCTTTTGCAGGGTGTTGGACTTGATGATCTGCAGAGGTCCCTTCCAATCCCTATGATTCTGTGGTTCTGTGAACCAGAGAGGCAGTTTTTCCCCTCAAAATCTGGGCATATTCTGTCCTCTCATCCTAGTCCTGAGAGAGCCAAAGAATGGAAGACTTTAGAATGGAGATGTGTCCTACCTCTTTTCCCAAGGGCTGATGATAAAGAAACCAAAGGGGACCAAAATTCCCATAAACAATTGGCACAGCCCATTATTGTGCCTAAGGAGACTGGCAAGTGATAATTCAAATTCTATTAGATCTCTAAGATATATTTATGTACGTGTGTGTGTGTATATCTGAATATATGAATATATATGTCTGAAAAGCATTTGAAACACAGCACAATTTTTCTTCCAAACACCATCGGTGAAAAGGAAGACTGGACCTAACTCTATTGTACATGTTGTGATAGGATAGCCAATATGAAGGAAATTCTCCCACAAAACATGAATATCAGTAAAGAGAAACTCATCTTGAACCTCGAGGGAAGAAAATATTCCAGATTAAAAAGCAAGCATTGGCCATAATGTAGTATGGAAAGTACATTAGCTAGTCTCTTACCTGGTAATGTTTGGAATGTAATAAAAATGAATGAGTAACCAAGCATTTTTACAATGTGAATTTTCTAAGAATTTATCCTTAGAAAACAAAATCTATTTCATTACCTCAGAGGTTTAATGGCCCCCAGATCTCTGTTTAGTTTAATGGACAAATATATATATATATTTGTATATATTTGTATATATATAAAACATTATCTAGTGTTGGACAGCAAGACTTTCAAACCACAGCTTACACACTTCTAACAGTCCCCAACAATTTAACCACACAAGGGATAAAAAAACCCTAATCAATGCTATTTTTACATAAGAAGCAAAAGACTATGTTTCCCATCATAAAATGTTATGGCGTTTACACAAAAGCTGCAGCTAGCCTCATAAAACTCTATTGATTTCCCAGTGGGGTCCTCAGAGGACACTTGGCTGTGTTGGATGACACACTGATTTCTATCACTGAAATAATCCTGTTTTCCTTTTGGAGGCCAGGTCTATAATGCTAGTCTTACCAAGTGAGCCTTTTGATCAGCTTGTATTGGATTGCACAGTGAGAGAACTGCCTCTCAGGTTCTTCACCTGCAGTAGTCTTTTATGAAGACACACAAGAACACTTGAAATAAATATCAGAATTGGAAATTTTTGTTATTTTAATCTGGGTTCTCTGTGATGATAGGGGAGATTTTTTCCTCTTAACAGAGTGCTTGTCTTTAGAGCATTATTCAAACTGACAATAATTAGTCAATTGTTGGAACAGCTAAAGAAGATCAGAAAAAAAAAAAAGAGAGAGAGAAAGTAAAAAAAAAGCAATATCAGGAAACAAGAGGAAAAAGAAAAGAAAATTAGCAGAAAATCTCCTGTTAATATTAATTTTAAATGGATATATAGAGAATTTCTATTTGCAAAAAAGTTTATGCATTGTACAGTTAGGCAGAATTTCTCCAAAGACACAGACTTACCATGTGTTCAGAGACAAGTCAAAGTTTTTATACAATAGTCAACATCTAATGTTTGATTGTTCCATAGGGTGAGTAAAGGAGAATGATTGAAATGAATAATAAAAATATGACCGAATTCTCTGTTGTGGCTTAAAACGTTATATAAGATTTGAAGTCTTATAAAACCCATAGTCTTCTGGTAAAAATTCATTGTTGTAAAAGAATAAGAATAGGAGAAAAAAGAAACAATTTTGATATTTTTTTTCCTGTTTTTGAATCTTATATTCCTAGAAGTTAGTTGAACTAAATAAATTTAATCAAAACCTTTCTGAACAGACTGTCACAGCAACTCCAATTAGATTCTGCTGCCAGAAGACCTTACCCCCCCCCCCCCCCCCCCCCTTTTTTTTTTTAATTAAAAAGCATTTAATATGAATACCCAAGTTGTAACAGGACAACTCATACTCTTCCCAGCTAACAGGAGCTGGGAAATGCTTCTTAGGGAATAGGGTCTAATTCCATAAGATCAGAGGTTGCAACATCAGATAGATTCAGAATAAAGAACTGTGTTGCATCACAGGTCTTGATTTTAAGACAATACACTGTAAAGGGACCAGAGCAGCTAGTTTTGAATTATAAAGAAAACTTGGAATGAAAAATGGAGAGATAAAACGTTTGCTGGAAAATTCTCATCTATAAGTAATAAAGCTTTTAGTATGTACTTTTCTTCCCCCTCTTGCGCAATTAAAAATATGTTAATACAATGTTAAGGTTGAGATTTAAACCCACAAGAGTCAGGAAATTCAGAATTAAGACTCCCTTGGTAACCTTAATTCTGCTCCCACTGTGCATATTATATTTTATGATAGGGTCTTTCATTACGTGATCACAGTAACACTGGGGCAGCATGACATGCAAAAAGTAGTGTTGAATAAGTGTGTGGTTTGTTATGGAGGTTAAAGAAATGTCAGTGTCACTAAGTAGTCTTGCAAAAATGTAACAACCACAGTTTTTATAAAATTATTTTTTAATAAAGAAAAAAAATCACTATAAGCATACAAAGTACTTTCTTTCTGATATGTGCAACTGTATATACAAAAATGAAATTTTACTCTTTTACTCACAGGCTATTCTTACTCGTGAAGGGGTTCAACAAGACCCATTTAGTTGTACATTAGGAACTGCTGCTTTTTCTTTTTGTCTTTGAAATTGCTATGAGTGGTACCAAGAACTGGGGAGATGCTGAACTGCAGTTCTGAAAGATGAACAATATTGTTAGCCACTTAAAAATGTTTTGGGATGATATATTTAGGAATATACACGAACTATTTAATATTCTGTGAGTAAAATGTTGGACTTAGCAGCTATTGAGTTCAGGGAATGTTTTCAGTAGTCCTCATTTCTAGGGACAGTATTTGATTTGGAGGTATAAAGCTATATCGGGGACAAGAGTCTGAGACAATCCTTCTTAAGCCCTCTTGACTGCTTGAGTGTGAAGATATCTGTTTCTGTTTGGATGTTATTTCACAGATGTGCATGATATGTAGGTCCAAATTAAGTCTATTTATCTTCTAAAATACTCACCAGAATACAATGATGCATTCATGACTAGAAAGGCTTTAACAGCCCTACAGTAGAAAATCTTAATTTTATTTATCTTTTAATTAATGACAACTAGTGTTAAGGGCATGTCAACACACTTTTTTATCTTTTTTCTTTTGGGGGGGGGGAGAGGGGGGGTGGGGGAAGTGTGACAGCACAGTGAGTGGAAGAAATTTTGAAGGCCTAATGTTTTGCCCATGGTTAACAGGAGGAAAGTTCTCCCACCATGCATGTTTCCTGGCAAGTTCTCTCTGAAATGCTGCATGTGTCAGGATCAAAAGCATAGGAATATATTCTGAAGGATGATTTGAAAGGCTGTAGATATCCCAGATGTCTTGTCCAAGTACAGTATGCACTACAGCCAATGGTAGAGATGGTTGAAATATTTCAAAATATGATTCACATTTTTTAACATAAGGACTATTTTATGGCCAGGAATATGCTAGGTTCTACCTTTTGGCATGGTTACTTGCAGTTTTTCTTCATATTTTATCTTTAATTCTATGGGGTTTGTTTTTTGTTTTTTTTTCTTTTTCTTTTTTTGCCTCTTTTAAAGCATGTTTAATTTATTGTACAGAGGCAAAGTGGTGGAATTCAATGAGCTGTGGCAAAAAAACTAACAAAAAATTATTTGAGATGATGGATAGATATTGTCTTGTCCTAACCTTCATGACTTGATCAACTTTGGAAGCAATCTAATTGCCTTAAACACCTAACTTACAGCTAAATCTTTAGTACTCAGTTGATGATCCTGAAAGTGTCAAAGTTAACTCTATAGACAATGAAAAGATTCAGGTGTCTTTGAAATGATATCACATAATTTGGAGAGAATCTTCTCTGTAGGATACAAGGATACAAGAGTTTGAAGATCAACATTTTGGCCTGAGGTGCATGCAGTGTCCTGTTGCCAGGACATTTTTCTGTTCCAGCTTATATGGAAACCAGAGGGCACTTAGCACACAGCTCAGGCTGAAAGTTTCATACTGTTGAAGTCTCATAAGAAGTTGTGTTGAATACCTATGGCATCAAGCTGACATGGCAACGGACAGGCAGTACTTTTTAAAACCAGTCATAAGCTATTGAGGAAAAAAATTGAACAAAGGGATCCACAAGTCTGGCTTTTCATTTCCGATCTATTTCATATCTATTTCATTAACTATGAAACTTCATAAAATATGCCTCTGATCTAGTCACATAGGCCTGAGTTGTCTTTTCATAATGATGGAAATACTGAACCATTTTGTGTTGAGGAGAGTAAGAGAATGGTAGAGCTTACTGATACATCTTAGGAAAGATGACCTGAAACTCACCCCAGATAGCTTAAGACATGTTAAAAATTGCATTCACTAAAGTTAGGAGCTGAGTTAAGTTGTGACTCAGGATCTATAAGGGTGATGCCTTTCTCTCGGGTAGCAAACTTAGTTGAATGAACGTCTGCATACAAGCATGACAAAATGTAGAGATTATTACAGCATGTTCTGCTATTGCAGTGTTGTAACGGACAGTGGGTATGCTGTGTCCTACCTAAGGGTATTGTTTTGACTACAAAGATGCAGGAATGACTGGTGTGTGTGAGGGTGGCCAAAAAAGATGGTGCTGGGCTCAGTGCCACCACAGCTGCAGTTCAGTGCAGCAGCTCCGGACCCCTGGGATGTTTTCCCCTGCAACTTCAGGTAAATCAGTTAATACCAGAATGGTCCTACTAAAATGTCAGATAATAGAACCTTAGCCTTTCTTCTTGTATGTATTCTCTTAATCTTTTACTTAATGGAGTTCTTTGTGGTAAACGCCATCCCTTTTTAGATTTAACATCCATATGTGCAAGTAATTATTGATGATGAGTCTAAAAGTAAATGCTGCAATCTCTGAGGGCAGACACGTGCAATACAATAACAAAGTGGAGTTGAAAGGCTTCTTCTTCCTCTCCTTTTCCTTAGGATGCTAAAGACATAATTAGTACCAGGTTTTCTGTCTCTGACATAAAGTACCACCTCAGACAAGAAACATAAAGATACTTTGTCAGCACAGACATGAAAAGGTTGGATTCAAAATGGTGGCATTCCTTGTATTTAACTAAGTAATTTCAAAGACATTTATAACCAGCTGTGGAGTCTCCCTCAGACAACTGCCTTTTCAGGTCCAGTCTTTTAAATAAACAAACAGAAAAAGAGAAGATCCTATGGAAGAACAGGGACAAGTGGCAGTGGGAAAGTTTGGGAAGTAAGAAGAGCAAGGCCTATTTCTCTGTCTAATGCTGAGTAAACTCTGCAGGAAATATAAAACTCAATAAAATATACCCCTGAACTAGGTCTTGATTTTCTTTTGTAACGTGGCAATGACATGTGGTTAGGAAAGCGATCTCCTGCTCAGTCGTGCAGCAGGAGGGATATGAGAGGAGGAACATCTGCTGACTGCTGTCAGCAGGCTGAGTGGTCCCACTCAGAGGGTGGTCGAGCTGGAGAACTGGCATGGACATAGACAACAAAGATGGGATGGGAAAAGTACTGCAGGACTGGTAATGATTACTTTTAGGCATCCCTTCTGCTGTGGGATCCATTCTCTGATCGGATTCACCAGGCAACTACATAAACCTGAACTTTACTTACAGGCATAGGTAAGAATATTGCCTAAGTTAAGCACTGCAGCACAACTGAATTTGCTAAGATGAACATCATGATGAACTGTGCTTGTTCTTTTGGCTTTTAACATGAATATAACACACATGTATATATATTATATATAAATTAGGAAAAGAAAGTGTTGGAAATTCTAAGTACAATAATAATTGTTATTTTTCAATTAAAAGTTCCACAGGAATTACAGGTGTTTAATGCAGCCTGGATTTGAAATTAAGTAGCTTAATTTGAAAAATCTGCTATTTACAGTTTTAAAAGTGTGGCAATAACAGTGTTACTTTAAATATCTCTCCTGTATTTCCTTCTGTTCACGATTTCCAATAACCATGTTGTAAATCTCAGGAAAGAATATGGGGAAAGAATATGGGCACTCTTTTTGTAACCATAACCAGCAAGAACTTCTCTTTTCCCTCACAACCTTCCTGTGTGATTTTCCAACAAACTCTGCCCTTGAGGTGGTTATTCGAAGGCGGAGGATCATCCTTTATCTCACTTTTGTTTCATAACACTGTTAGCTCAAGAGAGTGTTTACAGTGGCAGAACTCTTAGCTTAGTCATGGCTTTGGTATGGTAGTAAGGCTAACATTATGCTTAGTATTTTGAAAAATATGAATTATTATTTTTTGTTCTATAATTAACAAAATAAATTCCTTCTAGATACTAAGCTTATTGTAACAAGTGTAAGATTTGTTTTCTATTCAAGCTCTGTAGCCAGCAGGATAAGACTGAGCAGTCATTTTCTGTTGCTTCCAACATCAGCTGTAAAATGTTCATAAGGATAACTTGCAATTTAGCTTATAATTTTTTAGACAAATGTACCAAATTAAGCACTCTGATTCTGAACAGACTGGGGATCAGTCAAGGTCACACAGGAGTGTTGGCTGGATTTCACTTTTTTTTGCTGCTGTGTTCATATTTACTTATTAAATATGCCACCTGTAAGCGGTAGGGATTGTTTATTTTTTGCAGATGTGCTACTATTGGATGTTATGTAGAGGTCAAGTTAATTTCCTCAAACATCTTAGTGTGTCAGACATCTTTTCTTTTGAATGCTGTTTTCTTTTTCTTCATGTATGGGGCCCTTTATGCAGAGTCAGTAGCTCATACCCTTGCAGCTCAGTATAAGCAGGTACTGTGGCTTCAGTGAGTCACCAGGATGCCCTTCTGCTATCTGAGAAGTCATGCAAAGGGGAGATGGAGGTCAATCTTGCAACAGGAGCTGGGGCAACAAGTCATGTTTTTATGAAGGGTGGTAAATGTCATTTCTGATTTCAGGAAAAACATACATGGTTTGATATTATGGCTGTTCAGTCAAGGACAGTTTTAACATCAGGACATGACAGCTTTATGTCTTTCTCTCTATGGCCTGATCTTGTTCTGTCTGTTTACTTCTACCAGAACTTTAAAGAACTTTAAAGTGGAAATATTTACAACTGTGTATGGATGCTGGTTTTGATTTTATTATGCGTGCTGATGTTTAAACTGTGTGTGTCAAGTATTGCCTTGCTCCTGCTTCTGCTCCATGGGCAAAGCATCTTGCAACTCAATGGATGATATGGCCTCTGTAGGTCCTTGGGTGGCCCTGAAACATCAATGGAGTGAGATTTGTATAGAAATGTTATAGATATCATTAGTCTGTACCACAGTGGGTTGGAAGAAGGCTTTGAAGAGTGAAATGATGTAGGTGAGGGTTATGTATCAGAGCAGCTCTGGTCTGGTGGTGGACTGCATGCCCATTAGCTGCTGGGACTTGTGGAGTGTGATACTGGAGAGCAGTTTCTACAAAAAGCTGCAGTTCACAAGTTCCAAGGCTGTTCTGCAAAGGAAATTAAAGTGCCATAAATGAAGACAGTCAGGAGACCCAGAAGTGCATTTCTAGTGCCAATGAAACAGTGTAGACACAGTCCAGTGGTTTTCATTCTATTAATCCCATTCTGATTTCACAGGAATAGGCTTTTATTCTTCCTTTTCTAATCTTGTTAAATGTTTTACAGTTTATATAATTTACTTTGTGTTTCCAGCATTCAAATTCACAGCATAATAGTCAGTCCTTTCTATAAGTGCTTTTCCTTTTTCTTCTTTTAATTCTACACAGGTTGCTCCAAAAGTAATGCTTCCTAATTATTTCCTACACGTGATATAAAGAGCATAATAACAACATTTGATAGAGCAAATTCTCAGCTAGAAGATATTATTTTTCAAATAGTCACCACCATTAGCTATGCATTTTTGCTAGCGATGAACAAGAGTCTCCATACCACATTCATAAAAATCTACATGGCCATCTGGAACGAGGCTTGTGTTTTTGCTGCTGCCTCACTGTTCTCACATCCACTGTTTAATTGCTGTAATTGTTCAGCAAGTTGATGAATGTCAGTGGGCATCATTTTTTTCAGATGGAGGAATTCAATCATACACCTTCTCTTCATCTGAACTTCCATGTGAGACACCATTTTATCAGGCTGCATCTCTGCTGCCATCTGTCATGGGTGGGAAGGTTCAGCCTCTACTGCCGTACCACTAACATCCATCTCTGACATCGTGGTCCAACATAATAAAATAGGAGGTGTTACTTCCAGATCAGTACTCATAATGGTTTGTCAATCTAGACCTTCATATCTCTTTTAAATAATGACAAAACAAAACAGAAAGTGGTCAAGTCTCCTTTCTACTGATACAAAAGCAGAGGCGGGTGCTGAGGCAGCTAGGCCAGCATGGAGAGGGACCTGGTCCACAGCCTGGGGCAACAGTGAGGAACATGTTGGCTTGGGCAGTGCTCAGACTATGCCATAACCATTCACAGAAAGGTAGGGAATAGGTCTAAGGTCATCACATACGTGAGCTCATCCCAAGGAATATATCTCATACAGACAGTGAACTGTCTACAGAGGGTTGTGAAAGGTTTTCACAGGTCACTAAGAGACACTGACTGCTTTAGATTTGGACATCTCACTGTGTCTGCAGTTAAACAAGGAAAATGCATCCCTCCAGGTGGCAAATGCCTGCAAATCTTCTCCTTATGAATAAAGCAATGCCTGGGCTATGAGGCTATTCTGTCCTTTTCTCTTGCAGAGCAACAGTGAAAAGCCTGAGGTAAAGTCATCTGAAGGGAAATGTCTTCTTAGGTTAAAAATAAAGCAGGGAAAAAAAAAAACACAACAAAAAGGACTTATGGATTGTCGCTCCTCTCCATCCTGCTTGGCATCCCCCTTCATGGTCTGCCTTATGGTCCTGCCAGTCAGGAAACAGGAGCTAAAGATCTGTCAATCACAGATAGCAAGTAAATGCTATCCCATCCCATGAGCCTTTCTTTCTGCAGTGCAGTCACCTAGACATCAAAGCTATTCCCAGCTTTTTTCACCATTTTTTTCCTTTCCTTTTTTTTTTTTTTTTCCTGGATGCTGAATGCAGCTGATGATTACTTAACATGCCGTTCAGCCTGTTGTTGGAGAGAGGCTAGCAGTTAAATGTGCAGTGTTTAAAGCTGCTTCTGGAGAGGACAAGAGAAATGCACAATGGGATTACACATGGTTATCCTGTTTGTTACCACTTGCTTGGTCCCATCCTGCATCCTGGCCATAGTCCCTACGGGAGGGTCACTGGAGCATTGCGGTTTCTGCTCTTGCTTTGAAGTCCCTCCTGGGAGGAAGAGAGTAGGTCAAGTTTTGTACACTACCCGAGACTGAGAGATGTTAAACTTTTGTCTTCCTGGACAGTGGAGCCATGACATCTCTCCTGTGGGGAAGCTGCTGAATGTGATGGGAAAGGATGGAACTATGTTGGACTGACATGTAGATGAAAAAGAGGAAACCTTCCTGTGAGATAGCAAAAACACCATATGGTTCAGTGCATTTCTAAAGCTGGTATTCCTGAAGTTGAACTTTACATTTATATACTGCAAAAAAATGCATTCCAAAAAAGAATGTTTCATCTTCATTTCCTCACAGCCAAGTAGATCCTATCCTCCCTCAACTCGGATGTTCACTGTGGCTTCTCCTTGAAGCTGAAGATCTTGGTATCTCCTCTCTGCTTCTCTTTCTTTCTTTTCCATGTTTTCCTTTCTAAATTCTTGAAGAAACATAATGATTTTTTATTGAAGGTAAAAATTTTAGTCCTATCTGGATAGGAGATCAGAGCATATTCCTCACCATTTTGCTGAATATACAAACATTTTGAATACTTATTTTATTTTCCCTGTAAGACCCATGTAATAGGTAAAACAATCAGGGGAGAAGAGAATACAGCTGATATGTTCCATATTTGTGAGACTTCGGATAAATCAATTTTTACTAATTAAACGGCTGAATTTAAATTAAACTACTTTCAGTAGTGCTAGCTGAGCCTAGAGGAGACTCAAGTTTTTTTCAGGATTTTTAACTTTCAGGATTTCATCATTGTGAAGAAAAGGAGATTTTATTTAAAGGGAACACACTTCCATTCTCCGAAGGAAATCATTTTGGATTTCCCAACCATCCACTGCCTACATACAGCTCAGTCATGAGCTTGCCTTTGAGATGATCAGGAAAGACTTACAGTCCAGGTATGGGAAAAAATCCACCTCTTCTTTCCCCCTTCTTTCTCCAAAGGCCATGTCAGTACATTCTCCCGGCCATCAAATAGGTGATAAGAAAGCTCACAAGTGTGTGAGGATGGCTCTGCTGGATCAAACTAAAAGTCTCCTTGGCCTGGTGTATTGGCTCAGACAAAAACCAAGGGAAGTGTCCAAAGTCAGCAAAGACTGTGCAGAGATATTTCTGTCCTCTCTCTCCTCCAACCCAGCCTCCAGCAATCCGGGATTTCCTGAGCACAGGGTAACATCTTGACGGACCCTAAATTTAATCTGAGTACAATGTCTTTCTAAAATTACTATATTTGTTTGTATTGCTGGAGATGATGTCAGGAGATGTTCTAGGTGGTGTGCAAGCATGGCCATTCTGCCTCTCCAGGACCACGATGACAATGCACTTGCAATGATGCTGTGTAAAAATCGTCAATCAATTTGAAGTAAAGAAGAGTGAGGGAGTTGTTACATATTACCAGTATGCAATAGTATCAGCAAATCAAGCATCTACATATTTTCCATTTTACTGCAGGTATTATGACAGAGAAAGTTCAGCAGAAGCATTTTTCTTGCTAAGGAAAGACAATGAAAAAATAGCCGTGCTCTTGATTTCTTCCTGTTTTTATGTTTAAAATTTTAAAAATAATCTACTCATGCAGGGAATTTGTTTATGCTTCTAGATGCACTAGGAGCAAAAGTGTAAGGTAAAGCACAATGGCAAGTGAAAGTGTGGATGTTGAGGATCGATACCAAAGAAAAACCAAGAGAAGATTGCTCTTTTCTTATTAAGAAGTGGAAGGAGGAATGTGATCAAAAATACAGAGAAGGTCTGAAGGAGAGGAGTTAAAGGGGCGCAATCAAAGTGAAAAGAAAAAAATTGGTGCTGTAACAGTGTTATACTAGGAAAATTGTTTTCCAAGGGACATTCTGAGTTGATATGAATGGAAACAATGCCATTTCCCAAAGCCAGGAAAGAAATCACTGCAGTCTTCAACCTGAAAAACTGCTCCAGCTCATGTTTTCTGAGTTTAGTCTCCTATGAGAAAGGGTGGTAAGAGTTACCAGTCACTAAACACCAGTGACCTACTGTAAATCCCTGGGATCAGCAAACAGCCACAGTGAGTGTCAGGCAGTAATTCCAGAGCTGCCGAGCTGCTGTTCCTCAAGTGCTGAGTGTGGAAGGCCTTGGGAAAAATTAAGTTCCTACCCTCAGGTTTCTGATTTTTTGCTCTCACAGTCCAATGAAAGCTGTAAAGCAAATAGGTACAGTTCCCCCCCCCCCCCACCCCCCCCTTTTTTTTTTTTGAGCTGCTAATCTTTTATAGTATAAAACTGCTACATTTTTGTTTGCATGGCCATAAATCTTTAAAAAGGATCCTAAGTTGTTGCAGTGAAAAAAAAAAAAAGTCACCTTGTGAAAGATAGCAGTGTATATTTTCTTTCACTCTACAGATCCTCTTGTTTTCTTTCTCTCAGTGTCAGCTTTGACATTAAATAATCATACTTTTTTACTTTCTCAGTTATTGTAACAAACATGATGCGACTGAAAAATCAGCATTAGCATACATACAGAACCTGCCAATTTCCATCCCTCTCATAATTTCTTCCTTTAGGTTGGTTCCAATAGCCCCTCTCCCTGGTAGCAGAAATAGTGTAATGCTGGTGCCTGTCGGCTTCTCTTTTTTTTCCTCCCTTCAAGTACATAGCTTACTGCTCTCCTCCAAATGGCAAAAGCTCTGAGGAACAGCCCCTTGCTGAACATGTCAAAATGTGAGTTCTGGCTGGTGATTGCTTTGGTTTCATTCCCTTGAGATCTGATGATGCCAGAAATCAAAGCATAATTTTGCAGATGTTGAGATCCCGTAAGCCCCCTAGGTTGCAAAGCTAAGCCATAAAGCCAGCTGGCACTGTGTACGTGTGCTAAGAATGTAAAAGTATACATATTTAGTTTTCAACCAACAATGACCGACCGCTGGTAACTTCAACAAAGCAAAGCATTACTAGCTTTATTTTTGGAGTGTAAGTGGCTCTGTGCATTCCCCTGAGCTCTTTTTCTGTTCTAGTGCTGCTGTTTTAAAGATGCAGTTCAGAAGTATTGAAGTTTCTTTGGTGCCTTTCCAGCATATCTGCTGTTCTTTACAGGATACTGTGATCTGACAGCACCTTCAGCTCACAGCAGAAAATTTAGAAGTTATTTCAGCAAACCTTAACATGTTGATTTCAAACCTTTTTATCTTTCTTTTAAAGGACATGCATTGAAGGAGGAGGAAAAAATTACAGTGTCTAAATTAAAACAAGAAAGAGCCAGCATGCTTTTTGCTATATATTCTTACTTGCAAAGAGGCACTAGATAATCAGAGAGTGTGGGAGCTTAGAGAATGCACAATGCTATGCTCTACTGGGAAAAATAAAAATCATAGAATCATAGAATCATTAAGGTTGGAAAAGACCAGTAAGATCATCTAGTGCAACAGTCCCACCTACCACCAAAGTTGCTACTAACCAATGTTCCTAAGTACATCTCCACATTTCTTGAACACCACCATGGACAGTGATCCCACCATCTCCCTTGGCATCCTGTTCCAGTGCATCACCACTGTTTCTGAGAAAAAATTCTTCCTAACATCCAACCTGAACCTCCCCTGGTGCAACTTGAGGCCATTCCCTCGTCTTATCGCTGATACCTGGGAGAAGAGGCCCATTCCCACCTCACCAATAAATACATATTTAGATTTCTGTGGGATTTATACAATCAGGTTTTCCATCAGATTTTTTCATCTGGAATATTCCTTTCATGTATTTGCCTGAGTCCTTTCGTTCAGCGCAACTTGTCCTTCCTTGAGAGCAGCTGATTAAAGTAATGCTGCTGGTGAAATGTATTCTGAGACATGTTGCAGATAGCTCTGCATGGAACAGTGTGAGCAAAAGATTTCCCATTTCCTGCAAACGTTTTTAAGAACTTGTTAATGCTTTTTATTTCTTACTAGGACAAAGAAAAGGCCTTTCAACTTCTATGTATGAAACTCGCAGTGAATGGACTGCCTAGAAAGATGTTGTACTCTTATGGATTTGACAGAGTCAGCTCCAGACAGGAAAGACAGAAAGTCCTGCCTGGATAAGCAGCAGGATGCATCAGGATCTGACTAATGGTTGTTTGATTCTCCAGTGTCCATCTATGTGCGGTGCTATGTTACTCTGAGTTTTTTTCCCTGCAGTTTTGATCAGAAATTCCAGAATCTGAGGTACCTTTCCTACAGCAAACACCCGAACCACAAGGTTCTCATGCACAGTTTAAATTTCAATGAAGTGGTATTTTCCAATGAAAAAAAATAAAAGTTTAATTGAAAAATTCCTGACAAGCTCTAATCCTATTAACTTCACTGTGGTTGCACATATGCTAATGAGAGCAGTGTGTGAGACTGTTGCTAAATTTGCAAAACACAATACCCAGGGCATGCATACTTCATGTAGCTTGACACAGGCACATATGTTTTATATTCTGTATTCTAAAATAATATTATGTACATTTTATAAGGTTGCAAAAGTGAGTACTATAAATTCAAGAAACGCGAAAGTTATTGAGGCATGTACTTTGGACTCTCCCTTTCTCCAATGTAATTGGCCATATTCACCTTCTACTTCCTCTTCTTTCCCTTCTTGTCCCTCTCATATTCCTCCTCCCTTTCCTTAGTACTGTTCCTCTCTGGCTAACCTTCCTTAGCAAGTACCACACCACACACACTGCTCCAGTGTGGCACTGGATGCCATCATGAGCTGCTGGTTATTGTGTTTTCTGCTATCTTCCTTCTGTCCTACCTTGTCAGATTGAGCTCTACAGGGTAAAAGATAACAGCTCCATGGAGTATGCATTGCTGTCTGAATGTGAGAAAATTGTACTTGATTGATCTTTGTACACTACTGTATCAAGCACAGTTTGGCAATACGTATTTTTCTAAATGCACACACTGTGACATTTATTATGTTTACCTAAATGTTGCTAACTTGAAATTACCTTTGTTTTTATAAGGGATTCTGGTTCTCCCTGTTTACCAGAGTTAATTCAGTTTTCCTGAACTACCACTGAGCCTACAGTGATACGTATTTATTCTTCTTTTGCTAAGGTAACTGGCTCACTTGGATGCTTGCTGTTTCAGGCTTAAACAGAAGTCTTTGCTGATGTGAAACTTCAGTGTATTCTGGAATTATTCACACACAAGAATTTGCCTCTGTTTTACCTTCTAGACTAAAGGCAGACAGAAATTTTCCTCAAGAGATGGAAAAAAAAAGCCTGACTGGGAGAGATGTAAACCCAAAGAGTAGGAGCATCGTGCAGTGTTCAGCCGAGTACTTAAACTAAGGGTGATATCTATAGTCCATGATTAGTCCACGGGGAAAGACAACAGAGATTAATTCTCCTTCAGTGATAACTAACTTATTCATACTTTGAGAAAATAAGTTGCTGTGTTGAATCCTGTTGCTTTAAGGGTAGGAGTCCTGTGTTGCCAGTTGCAGAGTGGCGGGAGTCTCCATCAGAGCCCTGCAACACAGGAGCTGCTCTAAGCTGTGAGTTCTGATGCACCACAGCAATTTAAATAGATTTATCTTAGTATCACATTGATCTGAAAGAGAAGTGTTTTTATTCAGCTTGACAAGCTGAAATATTTTGAATCCAGTTGACTTGATCCAAAAGAATGCATTTTGCTTACATTTTCCCTGTGGAAAATAGAAGCATTTCTGGAAAAAAAAGTAATGTTTTCCCACAGAAAACTGTTTTAAAACAGTTTTTCACTGAAAAAAAAAAAAAAAAAAAGTTTTGATGGAACATTTCCAACCAGCTGTAATTATAGTGCATACATTAAAGGGCCAAATTGGTGCTGTCAGGGCATTCCTAACCATATTCTATTCATAATCTCAGAGCGTTAGTCTCTGTAACATCATAACTTTTGAAAGTTATGGAACTTGTCTAACATTCATAACTTCTTAAAAATTCTCATAGAAGGACTGTATTGTATTCTGTGTACACTGACCTGTGCTAATGTAAAAGGGCAAACCCATGATAGAGGCTGTCGCCCATTAGACATTAAGCAAGGAGTACCAAACTCATGTTCATACCTGAAGCTGCTGCTGCATCTGATTTCAAATCCCAGAAGGGTTCATTTTGATGTCACTAGCAAGCTGAGGGGAGATGCAAATGACAATTCCTAAAGTGTGAAAAAGAATTTGGCTGTTTTCAGATGAACTGAAATCCAATTTTCTTGTACATAGGTACATTTTGATGAAAATGGAGGGTTTTTGCTCCCTTCCTCCAACCCCTGCTAGAAGTAACAAGCTTATTGCATTTTACACCCAGGTGTTTGCCATAGAATCTGACACATAACCGTGCCCTGGAAAACTATAAAACAATATAATTTATAGAAATAAACTGAGTGAGAATCATTATTTTTTATTGGTACCACTTAATGTGCAGAAAAAGCATACTTTCCAAAAATATGGAATAAACGTTCTGTTAGCCTTATTGGGTCCAAATGTTAGGGTTTAAATTATTTTACTATGCAAACTTTCTTTCATATCTTGGCAGTAGTGATTTCCATTTTTATTCCTTTGGTATCCATAATCTTATTAGAATCAAAAACATATGCTTTGAGATCATTGGACAGATCCTTTCTCCCACCCTACCCCCTTCCCTCCATGCTGAAAAATGCACTGAAAGACCAGCACTTAAATATCGAGAATAACAAGAATAGCGTAGGAGAAAATGATGCAGACTATCAGGCCTGAATGGGAAAGCAGTTTGAGAAGTGTAATCGGGTTTTCATGCTTTTGATTTGCAAGTCATTAAAGGTGCAAGGGACTCCAAGCCTCCCGCTGGCTGCCATTCTGAACTGTCTCCCTCTCCTGCAACAGGAGGCGCTCACACCCGGATCACACATTTACAATACAGAGCAGGGAACAGGGGGATGTGAGCTTTATAACACTTCTGGGGATGTAACACTTGCTGCAATCCATACATCTGAATGTCAGGGAATTGCATCTGTGGGGCTGAAATGTTAGCTCATTGCTATGGATTTATGAATATCCCTTCTTTTTATTAGTAAAGCAATGACAAATCTCTCAGTATGTGAGCCCAGCAGTTCTGTAAAATGCATTGCACATTTCACCTGGCTGCTTTTTAACCATAGGATACTTAGTAGATGACAAGGACTTGGTTTTATTTGCTTAGATAACTTCATGGTAGTGGGAAGATTATTTTTCCAAGTCTCTTATAAAATGACTTAAATTTACACAAAATTAGTGTTCATGGAAAGTTCTGTCTTTGAGAGGCAGAGGAATAACAACGTACTTTCTTCTGAAGCAATTCTTCCATCTTTTTATTCATTCGTGGTATATTCTGTTTGTAATTAGCTTTCAATTGTTCTGATGAAAGATGAGATTCCTGTCAATATTGTGAAGAGATTATGAATTAATCTGTCTGGAAATATACCTGAAGCTTCATAGGAGTATAGCTCACAGCCTACAATTGAAAAGAAATGCAAGCATTCTGAGGTGTGTCAGTTCTCTTTGTGAATCTTGGTAGTGACATGTGTCTCATTGAATATGATAAGACTCTTTTAACGTTAAATGCAGCCCAAACTCTGAGATCCTTAAGGGAACTGTAGGTTACTGAATTCTTGTCAAGCTGTCAACTAATGATGCTTAGAAATATTGCTGGGAATCTATGAGTTGTTGCCACAGCTTTGGGAATTTTAATCACTGCTGAACAGAACCAGAACAGAACTCAGATGAAAATAAACAGTTGCAACTTGTGCTTTTTTAATGACATTTTGAGACACTCTCATTTTGAGAGTGCTCCATCATTTACATTCTACTTTCGGCTGGATTTCAGTTTGGCTATTAGGAAATATTTATTCTCAGAAAGCATGCTGAGGCATTGGCACAGGCTGCCCAGGAGGTGATGGAGTCACCATCCCAGGAGGTGTTCAAGAAATGTGGAGATATGGCCCTGGTTGGGATTGGACTAGATGATCGTGATGGTCTTTTCCAACCTTAGCGATTCCATGATGTTATGATTGTAAGAATCCCCACTGATTTCATAGATACTGGGAAAAAACCTGAGTGTGCAGGTTTCTCAGGTCTTTCAGTGACTCCTTCTGACTCAACCCAAATTTGAGCTGGTAAGTGAGGTGACAGGCTCTCAGTTCCTCTGCTGTTTGATCCACAGTGGTATATTTTGATATGGTTCATATCATGTTTTACAATCCGGATGGCTTAGAGAGTTAACCAAGTCTCAAACTTGTCCTTTCAGGGATGACACTTATTTTCATAGTTTTACTTTTTCCATCATTTACTCTGCCTGCTGTAGTATTGAAAGTCACAAGGTAGTAATATGACTTGTACACAAAGTACACTAAGTGCTTTTTTGAGCACCGTGTAAAAAGTACAACTTAATTCACTTCTAAAATGGGTCCAGTATGCTGAGAAAGACAAGCTTTCATTCCAGAAAAGGCATGTCCATGATCAGGAGGGGAACTGTGCCAACTTCTTTGAGCTGCTGAAGACAAGTACCAGAGAGTAGCACCCTAAGCACATTTTCCATCTAACACAGGGAACACAAACCCTTCAGCCTGGTTTGTATCTCTGGGTTTTATACACCTGAAGATAGCAAGTTCTTTCTACTTGTAAAATCCAGGTACTTCCTGAGAGCTGGAAATTCCTCTCTCTCTCTCTCACCACTGTCTGTATCAAGAGATGACTGATTGCTGAGTGTTACCCTATTTGTAGGCCATGCTATTTATATTATCTGCTGATTAATCTGGGAAAGAACAATTGCGGCTTATTTGAACTTGTCATGAACTGAGGCAGTTTGTCAAATTGACAGTTATGGCTGAACTATAAACTGAAGTCCAATTTTTCAAAATGGGTATGTAAAAACCCACTATCTGAGAACTGAAATAAGAAGAGTGTAATAGGTGTGTAAAGAAAAGGACTTTGATTTCAGGTGGCACAAAAATAGCACTGTACAAGTAATTTTTAGGCACCTGAAGTGGAATACAAGTATTATTACTCTCTGGCATTTTTTTTTTTTTTTTTGTTAAACAGTAATTGAACATACTTTCTGCATGATTGAGAAATCATCTTAGTTTCCTATAAATAGGAAACTTTTGAAGATAATTAAGAATGATTTTTTTTTTCTTTTCCAGAAAACATCCATAGAAATAGCAAAATTAAAACAAAAATATTTTGCTGAAAAAGAGTTACTTTTCCAGGAAGACCCGAGGACTGTTTTTCATTAGTGTGAACCATGGGAAATATTGCAGCTTCATCAGTGAAGGTCTGACATACGATTTCTATCAAAGACACATTTCATTTACCCTAGGCTTATTCAGCGCTACTCTTATACAGTGTTCCCTACCAGCTGTTGTTGCTGCTGTTTGCTGGTAATTGATTGCTTTGTTCTTAGTCTGAGAAATAGTGTCGCTTAGCACTTAAGCTTCTAATGGACTACCAGTTTCTTCCTTTACCAAACATTAATTGTGCCAAGAAATACAGAAACCCATAAGAAAATTCGGGATGCAAATAAAGTTTTGAGTCTTGTTGCTTAATTTCATCTTTCCCCACATAAATTATACTGCAGTACATATTCCTAACCCTCTAAAATAACACTAATTTTCTGAAGTATTTGCTTCCTTATGTATTAGCCACACGTTCTATTTTTATCTCAGTGGTGAATCCAAGAAGTCAAATTACCCATTACTAATGGTCATGTGGCCGCAATGGCTGAGAGTCCAGAAAATGTAGAGAAATGTCTGAAAACGTCTTTGGGAAAGTACAAGAAAAGCAGAAGTGTGTGCACTCTGCAGTAAATGATTAGATGAAGTAATCTAGATACATATTTTTTTTGAAAGCTCTTTAAAGAGAAACATTAATGACGATTCTCTTTATGGATTTTCATTCTGGCACTGCTTATTCATCTAACTTGAAACTACATTACACAGTTACATTACTCAGACTCCAACAGTGATACATACAAGAGCAAATGCACACCAGCTTGTGTCAAGGGCATGAAAAAGGATCTTATTTGGTTGATTCTCTTTTGGTAGATGGTTGCCAAAATGATCTGTGAGTTGGCTTAGAGGATTCCTGTTTGCTATGTGTCATGGAAGTGATGAAATCAAGTAGAAAAGTAAGATTAACAGATTAATAAAGGTCAAGGTTCTTTTTTATGCTAGCAGAGATTATGATGATGATGATGATGATGATGACGATGCTGATTACTATTATTTTGTAGTTGTATTTTTTTAAGATGGAACGTGAATGTATTATTTGAACTTGATGTTGAAATGTAATTGATTTTTATACAAATTGAATCAGTGATGTGTTCTGTATGTGGCTATCTGGCAATCCTATTGTCAAGGCAACTCTCATCCTAATGACTTTCTTCATATTAGGATTTTGGGATCTTCTGGAAAAATTGCATGGCACATGCTCTTCTTAAGCAGTCAGAAATGTATTTACTCAGCTGTTAGAGCCTCTGGTTAACATATTTTCTTTAGAAAATTTACTTCAGAAATGAAGCCACAAATTTTCTCGAAAGTATATGTGTTCCCTTTGAGGAGATAAAATACACTACACTGCACAGTA
This sequence comes from Perdix hodgsoniae, assembly GCA_035772895.1. Lineage (NCBI taxonomy): Eukaryota > Metazoa > Chordata > Aves > Galliformes > Phasianidae > Perdix > Perdix hodgsoniae. The sequence goes on along the minus strand of JAPSGF010000024.1, from coordinate 1,137,789 downwards.
TAGTAAATGTTATGGAATTTGCCTAATGACAGGTTCTATAATTAGATCAGGCTTCAGCATTCTTATTGATGATGTAAAGGAAGTTAGCTAAACATTAAACATTTGATATTTTTATTCTAGACAGGAATACTTGGAGTGCTAGAAAATATGCATTCATTAGTCCTAATAAGTATGTGTACTGAACAATTCTTTGGTAAGAGTAAAGCAGGTTTAAAAATTTATAGGCATAATTTCTGGACTTAAGTATGTAGGGAAAAAAAAAGCTCCACAGTATTACATTAAAGATTATTTTTTCTTCATGTGTGTCCGAATGCAAAGCAGAAGATAACTCTTAAACCTCAATGAGGATAACATGTAAGGGATGATGTCAGGTCCTGTAATGCTGGTTTTAAAATGTAGACCTTTCTGCAAAGGAAATAATCAATCCATTTATTTGTGTTCAGATACTGATCAGTCAGAATTTTACCAGATTAATGACTAAAGATCAAACCAGAATGCTTTTCTGAAAACCGTAACTGCGGATGTGATTTGGCCATTAGCAGTGTTCAGGGTCTGCTCATGGGGAATCACAACAACCCTCTGATCTCTGTGCAGGACTCATCAGAAAGTCTTGGCATCATGTACTAATATAAACTGTTTACAGTCAAGGAAATTGTCATATAAAATGTCTGAAGTACAGAATGATGGTGCAACGTTTTTTGAAAGTACACTTGGGGCTTGGCAGGAGAGGAAGAAATGTTGCAAAAACCCTACAAAAATAACTTACCCACCATTTTTCTGTTCTTCTCTGAGCTTTTATTGAATTACAATGTAATTAGTGTTTCTAATCCCTAAATGTTTGTACCACGATGGTATGTTTCTAATGATCAAAATAAGGATGTTCAAAACATTCCGCATTCAAAGAGTAATTTGTACAACCTTGATCTCTATTTTTTAAATTGTATTTTCAAAGAAAATTTCATTTCCACTTTTTTTCTGAAGTGCATTTTTCCACCAAGTGGAAAAGCATCAGTTTCACTCCCATGCCGGAGCCCCCAAGGGCTCTCCCTTTTGCTCCTGCCTCTGCCCAGAACATGCATTCCTTACGACCTGTGTATCTGGAGCCCATTTGCTAGGTGCACTTCATGGAATCACAATAATAAAGGGAAAAATGAATATAAGCGATGAAAATACTGATTTCATTCAGTTGTAGGAGTTCACAGCCAAATGCATGTGGATTGCTGACTGTGGGGCATTATATCAGGTTAGCTAGAAGCAGAAACCTAAGAATCTTCAGCAGAAAAAAACATCTCTTATGGTGGATCTATAAAAAAGACCACCAAGGCTGAAAGGAAAACAAACAAACAAAAATGTAAAACAATTCCAAATACAAAAACAGAGCGGATCATTCAATTGATTACCTTATGAGCTTTCTGTAGTTCTTCACATAGTCTGTGTCAATCTTAAATTTATAATTTGGGAGTTTTTCTGTACGTGTTGCTTTTCTTGTTGTCCAGTCTAACTTTCTGTCTGTTCTGGTGTGGAGACATTGTCCATCTTTCTTGTTGTTTCTAAAAAATTAATTCTTACTAATCAGAAATGTTCTGCTTTGTCTTAAAAATGTAGGCAAATGTTTTGAGGAAGTTCAGTCCAAAATACTTCGTTGTTCTTCTAAGTGTGAGACAATATGCTCGTTACAGCTGCTACAACAATGAAATCTGTACTTAAAGCCTAACTTACGTATGTCCCATTGAATGTTCAAGTGCAAGCCAAGTTTTGAACAGGTTGGTTCAGTAGCTCTAGTGGTCTGTATGCTTAAAATTCATTATTTCTTCAATTAGAGCAACCTAAACAAATTCCATTTGGACAATTCAGGACATTCCAGAGCTTATTATGGTCTCTAGATTGGTGACAGGCCAGTGTGACTCATCTGTGTGGCAGCAAAGTTTAACAGCCTTGGTCAAGGATCTGGATCTCCTTATGAAAATCAGAACACACAGCCAAAAGGAAAAGATGCTCTTTCCATATCAAATCTGTGTTTGCAAACTCCTTCTGAACACACAGCACTGTGAATATTTATGATTACTGTGTTATTCTTGTAACAACAGAGACACAGATGCAAAGATAGATGAATAAATCTGTGAATAATACATTTTACTCTCTGCAAGACAGGGTCCCCATGATCATTTTTCTTCATTTTTTTCATCTTAACCCTGACCGACACTCTTTGTTTCACAAACACAGAACAAGGACATTTAATGTGCACAGTCATCTTATTCTCAAGAGTAATCTTAACCCCAGAAAAAATCCCAATTTAAGAGCAAATACACAAAATGAATTTGAAATATTCTTAAAATTGGATCATACCTGCTTTACTTTATACAGTACAACTTCACAGATATTTAAGTGTGTTAGGTAGAGAAAATAACTCTGATTGCTTTAAACTGATGCACTACCAGTTTCACTACCATGCTCTCAGATAATCACATATTGAGGGTAGGGAGTTAGGCATTTCTAAAGCATTTCAGCCCTCACGAGGAGTAACATGAGAATTAGGTGCAATGAAAGGTAAAGATGCATTATCTATTCATTTTAGCAATTAGTTTTACGGTTCTCTAACCTTTACAGGGGGCTGGAAGACACAGAACTTAGCTTGTACAATGGGTTGTCTCTACTTTTTGCTAGGAGGACAAGAACATTCCCTTAACTTCTCTGGAGTTATCTACTCCATTTACATTTCTAAGACTGAGAGCCTAGGAGAAATGAAGTGGATCCCAAATTTTTTGCTGCAGGATCACTCTACATTTTTAGATCTCATTTGCTTTTTTTTTTTTTTTTTTCATTGATTGATTGATTTTTTAATAATTAGGAGCCCTTTGATTCTGTATGAGCTTTTCAAGACTGTTTTCCCAGTGTCTCAGATTATATTGAGATCATAGCATACTTCCTGGCATTCAAATGGAATCCTCTGTAGAACTCCCTAGTGACCTTATTTATCCCTTGATAAGCAGGCAATGGCATCTATTCTTAATTGTGGCTGTGCTCTCAAGACAGGAATTCCCACTTGTAATGCATGTGAGCAGATTTTGGGTAATATTAGATTCCACAGAACTAATATTGATATTTCCTTATGTTCAGATTTGATAAGCATCTTATTGGAAAGGTGTGATTAAGATAAATAGATCATGTCCCCATTCACAATGATTCATCTTTATCTAAATTCCTCACTGTATTTTACCCTCTGAAGAACAACTTGCAGGTGTTTATAGCCTGATTTAAAACCAGTGTTTGGAAGTAAATCACCAGATAGAATTATCAGGTATCACTGGGGTTCTCCCTGCTTTTCCAAAGCTGGTCAATTGGCTTCCCTGAGTGCAATGGTTTAAATAAACAACATTTTGATTCTCATTTCCTGTAAGATTCAGAATCAAGTGATATTGTTTTGAGAAGTTTAATTTGACTTATATAAATCTGATTCCATCTTCATTCTATTTCTTTATCAATTCTTCAACAAGATGGGTAATACAGAATCACAGAATCACAGAATTCTCTCAAAATACCTCCCTTCTCCCTCCCTCATGAAGTATCTTTTTCATTTATGAATTTCTGCACTGAATGATCCATCACATCTCAACTTTAATAAACTCATTATGCCGAGATCTTTACAGTTTGCATTTCCGTATTGCTTAAAAATTTGGTTAAGTTAGAAGAGCTCTCATGACCTCATCTACCCAGCAGGTCTCCATCCTATCTTTGTTCAAGTCTTTCCTTAAAAGATCTGTTGAACTCAGCCACATATATATCTATGCTACAATCACAGAATCAGCCTTGTCATTATACCTTCTTCAAATCAGGCTTGTGACATTCAGTGATCTCAGGCACTTCAGTTGCTCTCTGTTACCACATGGATGTCCATAACCCTCCATTTCAGCTGCCTGTACATTTTTTGGTACAGTCTTTATTTGCATTTGAGATAAAATCTCTCAGAGATAATGCACTCTTCATGTGTATTTGTGCATTTCTTTCTTTCTTTCTTTCTTTTTTTCTTTCTTTCTTTCTTTCTTTCTTTCTTTCTTTCTTTCTTTCTTTCTTTCTTTCTTTCTTTCTTTCTTTCTTTCTTTC
>JAPSGF010000024.1:1103677-1127969 GCA_035772895.1 Perdix hodgsoniae | reverse complement strand
TGTCTGCCGATGAAATGGTTTGCCAACCATCCACATTGCCATTCATCTACATTTATGACAGAGTGCCTTGGCTTGAAAGTAGATCTTTTTTTCCCTTCTTACCATACAATTAATCCCACCTTGCCAGAGGTCAGTATTGTTTCATGGCAGGACTCTGCTTACCCTGATGGCCATGTTACTGTTTTTAGGTAGAGTTCACTGTTTAATAGCGTGATACCACCGAATGTGCTCATTCATAAGAGCTACAATGCTGGGATCCAAGTTCCATCTCGTGCACTGTCCTTGCCTGCAGGCCGCCAATACTAGCTGTTTCCTGCTGTAGAGCTACAGCACCACTGAAACTTGCAGAATGTTTTTAGCAGGGATGGGAAGTGTTCAGAGGAAGCAGATGGGATGAAAGGAAGGAGAGTTCACTCTGGCTGCTGGCACAGTAAAAAGCACTGGGAGTAATTTAGAAAAGAAATATAGAAATGGTTAAAAACTTCAAATAAGATGCTGCTGCTGCTTGCTGTGCTCCTGTCACCTCCATAAACTATATTTTTTTTATACGGATCCTTGAAACAGCTTCTTTTTATCTTCCTCGCAAGGTGAACAATGGTAATGATTTCTAGAACTTCAAGACATTCTTGAGACATTTCCAAGAGGCAGCAGGATTTTCAACACATGCACATGCATATATGTATACACTCTGATATAGTTACTAATCCTCTTTCTGATTTTTATCTGAATATTTATACATGTATAAATTTAAGTCATGCAAATATATTTACATTTCAGGGCTGGATAATTTTTTATGAAAGATGGTATTTACTTAGACATTTAACTCTCATGTTAGAGTACAGTCCTGTGGTCTCTTGTCTTGTAAATGATCCTAGTAACTCTACCATAAGTTATAAAGACAAAGTAGCATCCTTCTCCTTGTATTTAGGCATTCCACCTGAGCTGCTAGAGAAGTAGCAGCTATTATCATGCATTTATATTGAAGAAATATAAGATATAAAATAGATATGATTTACCAAAGATACTCGCTATCTCTGTGGCAGATTATAATCATATATTTTCAAATATACACTGCATTTTTTTACACTGCTTGAAAAACCAGTGCCATAAGATCCTGAACTAAATTGTTAACGCTGTACTGTAGTAACAGTGATAATCAGAACTAAAAATTCTTCATGCTTGCTAACATTTTCTTGCATATCCATATTACTAAGTTGCCCAAAGTGTTGCAGCCATAATCTTCAGTTTATTTGCTTGGGTTAGCACCTAGTGGTTCCGTGGTGGTTTTGTACCCTAACCTAGTGTGACATATTTTTTCTGCTAATTGTTGTAAGTTGTTCTCTAGTAGTTAGGAGTTATTATCATGTTGATATTTTAAAATATACTGTGATGATTGGGATTATGTTGTAAATTGAGTCAAATTCAAAGGGAATAAAACCACTCCTGGAATCCTATTTGATGTATGAAGAAAGAAACTGTTTGTGAAGTTGTTTTTTGTTTTTTAATATCCAGCAGAGGAAGGAAAGTTTTGTCATTGATGTAAAGACTGAATTGGAAGACCTGGGTTCAATTTGCAACTCTTCACAGACTTCCCGTGTCACATTGAATAAGCCATTTACATTTCCCAGCTCTTCTCTTTCCTCCCATCAAAAAAGGAGTGATTATATATCTATCAGCATCACAGGAGGTTCACGAGGCTAATTTAAGAAAAGAGAGGAATCAATTTTAGGAGTGTTCTGGCTTTTGGAAGTTACTCTACAGCCTCATGTTCTCAATGTGCTCAGAGCTTTAGATTTCAGAGCACCCTGGAGGGCTTATCTTATCTCATCTATATATGAGGAACTGCAGTGGACAAAGCTGGATAGGAGAGGTTCTGATAATTGGTACAATGCTTGTGGGAGCGTTGATCCGTTACCTCCACACTGCTGCTAGCATTATACTTGTGAAATTTGTTAGTTCCAGAAAAAATGTTGGTTAGGATGCTTAGAGTATATATTACCTGAATAGGGTATATTATCTGTATAGGGTATATTGTCTATATGGGGTACGTTGTCTGAAACCTTTGGAATGGACTTAAAGAGAGTTTCACGGAGCTGAAGTTCTTATGTATTACTGGAAGCTTGTGAGCAAAAAGATCTTCAGGTTTATTCTGTTTCTTTTTTTTTTTTTTTGTTAGGCAAAACCTAGTTCTTTTTTAATTTAATCAGAGTACACTCACAAAAAGCATATAGCTTGTTGTTGCATGTATATTTTTACATGCGTGAGCATGCATTTGACCATGTAATGTGTATGCATAAAAACATTGTCTTTGAGTGCATGAACTTGCTTATGAAAGTAGGAACAATAATTTTTGTATTGCAGCTGTAGCTGTTTTCAACATCAAAGTGAAAAGAAAACAGTAAAAGTAAAAGAAAAGAAAGGGGAAAAAAAAGTGAAACATAAACAAAAACTATTATTAGAGAAGAACAAAGGAACCGATCCCACAGACAGTTTTTCAACAGCTGGCAAGGTTCATCAGCCATTTCTACTGGTCTGATGCTGGTCCTGTAAACTGTAATTTATTCTGGTTGATTTTTTTTGTTGTTGTTGTTGCTTTTTTTGAGCCTGAATATCACTTATGGTTGGATTGATTTCAGTTCTGCAGGTGTATGTGTTAAGTAAAACCATATTGAAGTCAAGGAAGTGCAAAAATCAGCACTCGGAATAGTTCTGTATGTATTCAGTGCCCTGATCTGCCAGGCAGGTGGCCTTTAGATAATGTACATTTAACAACAACTCCAGCATTTCAATGATCTTCACTGCATTTTATCATGCTATACAGCAACCTTCCAAGTAAGAGCCTTCACTCCCTGTTTGCAGTGAAATCTGAGAGCCAAAGGACTGCCTATCACTGGCATTCAGATGTTGTACTGGTCTTCTAACAGTCGATGGATTGCTGGTTGGACTAGATGATCTTAGTGGTCTTTTCCCATCTTAACGATTCTATGATTATACAATTCTGAAAAAATGACTCAAAAATCACAAGACTTAATAAAACTGGGCAACTCCCAGTTGTTTTTTTTCAGTTCATTTTTCTAGCTTGCAGTTCTGATCCAGAAACTGGAATCTATTTATTTTATAAGCTTAAGCTGAGATTCTTGCTTAATCGTATGACCCCAGGAGCTGAAGCTTAATGGAAAAGAAACAGCAAACTGACATAAGACACAGGATGCAAATTATGAGATTTGGCAATGCTGAAGTCACATACTCCCCTAGTTCTGAATCCCAGTTGACTAAAAGATATGAGCATTCAGCATTGTGCAGAAGCTGTGTGCATATCCAGAAGTTTCCTCCATAAATGATTCCTGATGATGCAGCTTCTCTTTCCTTTAATGGGCTGATGAAATATTGTAACCAGTAGCAAAGATTTTTTACTATCAGTAATGTTCCAGAAATAGATTGTGAAGCAAATCTGGTAGAATATTTTTGAAGAATGTATTGATTAAAGAAGCTTAACTAAGAGATGGAATCTGCCTATCAGTAGGCAGCTTCTTATAATTAAGGCTTTAGAAGAAATTCATCAGAAGGTAAGGGAATCAAACGCCGACTTAAGCAGAATAGCACCCATAAATATGGTGCAGATAGGAACAATAAAAATCTTTGGTTTCTTCTCTTCTGGGATATTTTCCAATTGTGACATCTAAAGAAGGTTAATCCACCAAAAAAATTTAGATACAGTCAAAAAATAAAATAAAAAAAGATTTTTTTTGTCTTCTGTATTCTTATATTTTCTACTAACTAAATGGTGAGGCTTGGAATTTCCTCTCTGGACATCTGTTTCCACTAGTGCAGTATCAACAAGTATATACCTGGACACAGGGAGGGGAACCTAGATCCTAGAACCTAGATCCATAGTTTTCTTACATGGAGTCACATGGCCACCTCCATTGCATTATCCCTTATTTCTGTAAGTAGACAGAAGCCATCTAAAACTAGTTAATAGGAGAAACCAAGAACAGAGTCTTGTAGGAAGCATCTGCTTTCAAACTGCGATCCCTAAATCCTTAATGTTAACTAAACATCTTTGCCTACTTCAAAGTGGAGCAGAGAGGACCAGACTGGGAACTTTGTTATCTGCATTTGTGCAATTGCTCAGAAGTGAAGACTCAACCCACTGTCTTCCCTAGTGGAAGGAATTCAAATGAATACTTGCTTTTTGAGGAATTTTCACAATCATCAGCAATTAACTAGGCAGGCTGCATAGATGAAGGCAACTCACTGCCTTTTTCTTTTTTCTGGTAGCCAATTCACTACATAGTTAAGAGTACAATAGTCATGAGGACAGTACAAGCCATGAAGGCTGAATGAAAAGGCAGTATCCATATCATACCAAGTTCTGCTTAAGCAACATGAATCAGGCCCTTCTGAAAAACAAAGGCATGACTCCTTGTCTCGCATATGGTCTGTCTATAGCTCAGACTAAGCTAGCAGTGGAAATGGTTTCCTGAACTAGCAAGAGCAAGAGGGCCTCAGTTCCCTACTCAAAAGCTAGAATGGAGTCATGTCTTCCTTTGGCTACTTTTAATTTATATTCATCGAGCCTTTCAAAAAGACTTTTTTTTAGATTTTGATCATGACCATTCTTGGGGTGAGTACACTTAGCTTTGGAATTACTTGATAACATGTGGAATAATATTTACATTGGCCTACTATGAGAGGAAAATACGAATATTTCAAACTGTGTTCCACATGTTTACTTTTAAAATCCACTTAAGCCAGCTAGTTTTTACACTGAGTCAATACATTCATTACCCGGTATCACAAACTCAAAGAAAATGTCTATAGACTGGAGCTAAGAGGTCATCATGCTGATTTGCTTGCATATAACAGAATAATTCCCTGTAGAAAAATTTGTTCCTAAGAGTTCTGTTTTCCTTTGTTACAAGAAGTTGATCAGTGGTTCGACCACGAGTTCCTTGGGAAAATTTTCTAACCACAGGTAAATGTTAGGAACGTGGCTGATACTTAAACTATTTTTTTTTCTCCTGAATAATTTATTCGTTTATCATTTATATACCATGATGTCCCCTTCTCAATGTAAATGAAAGAAAATCTTGGCAATCAGTAGTGTGCTAAGAATAGAAATGGGCACATCCAAACTGTACCCAATCCGTTGTACTTGTAACCCAAGTCATACAAGAGGCCCACATCTACCTGGAGAGGCTTATTAAGGTGGTGGAACACCTTAGACTGCTGTTGTCCAATCTTTTGGCTTGCTTGGACTGGACTGAGTGAAGAGGAACTTTCTTGGGCCGGATATACATTGGCTGCTCTGAAAGTAATACCTCTAATTTATTTCCATGAAAACTACAACAGATACAATGAGTACAACAACACTACTTGTAGCACAACAAATTTGTAGCTACAAAGTACTATTTTTCAACACAACTACAACATTAGCTAGGCAGTGGGTGCCATTTATTCCACGTAGAGGAATTCAATTTCATACCTTCGTTTCATCTGCACTTCCAATTCAGACATCATTTTGTCAGACTGCCCCTCTTCTGCCATCTGTTGCATGGCAACAATGTGTAATGGAACACGGATGGGAAGTTTTAACCATAACTATTGCCATCCCCCCAATATCCACCTCTGATATTGTGGGCTCGCATAATAAAATAGCGGGCATTACTTTCAGAGCAGCCCTCACAAAACGTATAATATTGTCAATGCATACAAGTAATAAAACTTAATTTAAAATTAAAAAAAAACATAAAAATGGAGGGATATTTGGATATTTGATCTTGTCTGTGTGAAACTAATGCATCACTTTGGTTCAATGGCAGCGGGTATACTTCTCAATAAGATCTCAAAATGTTCATCAGAGTTTTTTGGTGAAATTTTACTCTTTCTGAGATTCATCCTTCACAAATGTGTGTACTGCCAAAAATTATTGCATGAATAAGATGTGGTTGTGAAATAAGGAATATTTTTCTCTGGTAGGAGGCATCTTATAAAAGTCTGGTAGGGAGACACGTTTACATTTTTGTGTTTAATGTCTCACTGCAACTGTATAAATTCCATACCAAAATTTGCAGGTAATGTATTTATATAAACTGAAAATGTAGTCGCAAATATAAATTGATGATTTTTTCAGCATTCTTGAAACCTATTCTCAAATTCCTTTATCAGGAATAAAACGGCAAGCACAGCTGCATATTTTTTGCTGTTCACAGGGCTGTGTTCAGCCAGTGAATTAAATGCATACAGTTATTTGCCATCACTTTTGTTAGCACTGTGTTGTGCCCTCCTTGTGTCCTGCTTTCAGCTGAGACATTTCTAACAACACACAACTTTTTTGGTTGTAGTGAGTGATCAGTGCACACCTGGGGCCTGCTAGCTTGGAGCTGCTGCCATAGCAGAGCTGCTGCCATGACAGTGTGAGGCAAGGAGGAGCTGCAGTCTGGGCTGGGCTGGGCTGCATGCAGCCTACAGGCCACGGATTGGACATTCCTGCCTTAGGCCATAATAAATGGTGCTAAATTCCTATATCCTGCTTACATTTATACAACTGAATCTCACCTTGAATTTCTGACAGAATGGCATCTAACACGGAAATGTGGATGAAGCAAAGGTGTGGAATGGAATTCCTCCATGTGGAAAAAATGGCACCTGCTGACATTCATTGATGCTTTCTGAACATTTATGAAGACCAAATAGTGAATGTGAGCACAGTGAGGTGGTTGGGGTATGGTTCAGCAGTGTTGACAGCAACAGTGTGTCACCTCCGCTGATGCAGATTGTTAGGAGAGCAGCATGCAGGCTCTTGTTCATTGCTGGTGAAAATGCCTAGCTGGTGTCCTGACTATGTTGAAAAATAGTCTTTTGTAGTTGAGAATTTGCTCTAATAAGTAGTGTTATTGTGCTCTTTGTAGCCATTATTGTTTTCATGGAAATAAATAGGAGGCCTTACTTTCAGAGAGATCTATGTAATAATAGTACTTGAAATACAGATGCAAATATGATCCCTGTGAGACTAAGACCTTGGAATTTTACTATCGATCCTAAGAAGAAAGGAGCTATTTCTGATGTAGTGTGTGTCCTGTGTTTTACACCAAGACTTGCAATCCAAAGTATGTCCGTATTTCAGCTGACTGTGCATGTTACAAATCATGAGCTGTATCCTCTCAAAAACATAAGATTAAAAAGAATCATAAATTTTGAGATCATATGACTTACCTTCTCTCATCAGAGTTGTTAGCTTTGGAGGTTTCTTCAGGCTTGATATGTGCTTTTCAACAGATATAGATAGATAGATATAAATAGATAGAGATCTAATTTTTGTATTTAATCCAGAGTTCAGAAGTGATCTAGGGAAGAAAAAGACAATCCAACAGAACTCCTTACATGACAGACCCCTTGTGATGAAGGTGAGGGCTCCCAGTGTTGCTGAGGCACCTGTCACTCCCCTGCCACCTTCCACACCCAGCCTTATTTGCTCAGATGGGAAAATATTCCAGAATATGTTGCAATGTGCTTCCCCACTTTCTAGACCAATTCACTATGACTATTTCCATGTTTTTGCATTCCCTGGACGCAGTATTGATGAACCCCTCAGTCAGTAGTTTTCTTGGATAAGTGAAAACACAAGTAACCATTACTTGTGAGTTTTTGCTAGGAATGTGTTGTTTTCTGCATGGGTCATAGTTTGTCTTTTTTAATCACCTTAGGCATCTTGGGAAATAATTGTGACTGACTGATGTGCACATAATAGCAAATGCACAATTTTATTTTAAACAACTAATGTGGCTATAAAATCACCAGATGGGTAAATGCAGCTCTTCCCTCTCAATGCAGGAGGGCACTTACCTAAGTCAGAACAGGCTCCAGACACACCCTGAAGAACTGAGGCTGCACATGCATGCAGAGCCATTTGTGTGGATGTGACTGCAGAGCATGTAGTGTTGAAGCCCCAGGAGGCAGAGTAGGGTGTGCTGCTGTAGCTCTCATGGCAATAACAGGCATAACTTCCAACTTGGAAGAGCAACTCGGCTCAACCTGGGCTTCCAATGATCACCAGAGGAGGTAGCGGAGATCAGATTTCAGGGTTAGGTTGGCAAAGTCCTTCCCAGTTATAATTCTCCTGATTTAAACAGAATACTCTCACTTGTGTCCTTACAAAACTGTGTACCTGAAGATTTTGAGGGGGAGAGTTGGGATGAATAGGAGTGTGATGAAAGCATCAATGACAGGAGTGCATATGGGTGTAAATGTCTCCAGGCCCAGAAATCATCATCTTGCGGAGGAGGAGGCCAGAAACTTGATATTTTTGTTGATGTGATAATAAACCATACATGAACATCGTATTTTTTAAAAGGAACTAATCTACTCTTTGTTCTGTTTGTATTTGTAACATGGGTTTAACTTTGTGTACTAACATCAGCTAAGTAAACTGGCTTTGGAGCTGCGCTGGGTCAATGGGAGTGGAACTTGCGTGGGGTCCAGTTCTGCTGTTTTTGAACTGGTTGGTATAAGAGTAGGCTCATAGTGTGGAAGGGTTGTATTAAACTTCAGTTCAGTAAAGGGTATGGAAAGAATACAGTTTCTTCTTAAAATGATTTATTCAAATTGGTAGACTAGAATTATACTTAAAACCAAGTGTCTAAATGCACCTGTTTAAGTCAGCTTCTTGTTCTCTCAGGTATTTAGGCATTGAATTTTCCCCATTAGCAGCATGATTGACACTGTGGTCCTTACAATAACACATGATTATAACTCTGAAAATAGCAATTACATAAAATGGAAACCAGATGTTGCATGGAATTTGACTCTCTTGGTTTCTCAGTGAAGTAGATGAATTTGTAAAGCAGAAAACCACAATCATTATTCAGATGGATTGTACAAGAATTAATGACATAATATCTAAATCATATATGGCTGAAAATAATGATTAACTTCAGCTATCAAGATAAGCTAATGGAAAACAGATTTTTTAAAGAAAAAAATCAAGGACATGCTCTTTTCAATATACTTTATCTTTATGGAAATAACAAAACCAGACCTGCTTTAACATTTCTTTATCCCTCAAATATCAAGCATAAACTCTTCACCACTTTTAACCTCAGGTGCAAACTGAGCAACCATGATTGTCGATACTTGATAGCAATTGCTAAACCTTTTTAGTCTGGAATAAGTTTGATCAGATCACCTCTCTTTAATGACAGAGTGTTTAGTGAGCAAGCTTTAGCAGTGGCTCAGTTTTGCATCCTCACAGAGTGCAAGCATCAGTCTTGTCAGTACTAGGTCTGTGGATTCACATCACAAACACAAATACACAAGCATAGATACTTTGACAGAGCACACAGCAGCACGTTGCTTTACAGATCCATAATGTACCTACGATAAATGTCACACTCACATCTCAGCCCTCAGTTAGCAGCATCCTAACTGGTTAAATTTATGAAAGCCTTGGCACATCATTTTCACTATCATGTATTCTCAATGACATCATCATTGTAAAATTAGGAACTTTCTTTCTCTCTTTCCTGCAGATGTGGAAGTTTGAAATTGCATTCCATGGTCCTGTGCCACATTTCATCAGCGTTTTTCCTTTGCTTTCTCCAAAGGCTGGCCACATGTGGTGTGTAGATTGCTGGTGCTGTTTGGGATCTCATATCAAATACTGCTACCTAATCCCAGGCGGGCCTTGGCGGGCCCACACCTGCAGCTGATTGAATCCTCCCGGAGTACAAAGGCCTGATTTACAGCATCAAGGATACAGGGCCTGGTTGCAGCTGGGCTCCAGCAGGAAAAGGAAGTTGTTCATCATCTTGTGTGCATTTCATTAACAATAGTGTACCCGATATGTAGCTTATACAATAATTTCAAATCACTGACAGAGAGCATTATGGTATTTGGCATTAGGAGGAAAAATACTTCAGGATGGGCAAATTAAATGTGAGCGTGAGGTTTTCATGTGACCCGGTGAAGTTCCACAAGCTGATTTACACTGGAAGGGCTAATCTTGAAATATTTTCTTTCTTTAATTTTATTTGATTTCTTTCCTTTTGTCCAATGAGTGGACTAGTAGAGCACTGTGAGCCTCAGTATACAGCAGGGGTGTTAGCCACTTTGAGTTGTAGACATTTTCAGAAGAAACAACCGAAAATGCACAACAAAATAAGAGGTGAACATAACAATAAGTCTACTGTTGTCTTTAAAAACAGGGAACTCAAAGTTCAGAAATGCACTTCTAGATAAATTCTGCCCCAGTCCTCTTGATGCAGAAAGGGATTTATCTCATGAACATTTCAGAAGCCCATATTTATGGTAGTTGTACAGACATGGGAGGAAATGGTCATGGTTCTTCAAGCCAAAGTGTCCTACTGTCTCAGTTCCTGCAGTCCCACAAATTCAGAAGAGGTTGTGGATATTTTTTTCCTGGCAGATCAAAACTGCTGGCAGTAGTCTGAAATTTGTCTGACTAAATATTCATACTGCCTATAATGGATGATTGTTCACAAGAAAATTTTATTATTTGTGAAATTTTGTCCTTCGAGTATTCAGTTATCTTTCCCCCTTTTAAAAGTTACTTGCTTTCTTATTTCATTTAAAAATATATCTATGTGTGCATATATATACAGATGTACTTTCTTTTTCCTAATAAAATGAGGTAATTGTCTTCAAATTTCCCTAATCAGAAATCTTTCAAAAAGGCTCACAGAAATGAACGTTACACATTTGAGCCTCAAATTTAAAAGACACAAACTTCAGTTGAGCAGTCTCTAAATTGAACTCGCGGTCATTTTCAGAAACAATTAAGTAGTTTCCTGTCTAAATGGTACTATTTACACTCAAAAGTCAGTGAACTTCTGCAATTGCAGTGTCATACATAATTTAGATTTGATGATATTGAGCTGAGGCATTTAAAAAAATGCGTCAAATATCCATACAAATTGAACACAGTCTTGCTGGTGCTAAAAAAATAAAATAATGCTAAGAGAATAAAAAACTCTCACTTACTGATCATGGAATGACAAAAAAAAGCATTTAATAACACAAAAATAATACCTATAATATAAACACATTTTAGACAAAATAAGATTTTCAATCAGAAAATTTCATTTCTTTTAATGTTAGTCTAACAAAGTTTTTCTTAAAAGCAAAGAAAACATACAAGGCACATCTACTTTTTTTTTTTTTTTTTTTTTTTTTTTTAATAGACAGTTATTTAATTAATGCCCATCATGAAGGATTTTCCTGAAAAACATTTCTCTCTAATGTTTAAATATCATTGGTAACTACAGGTCTTTAATGAAGAAATAGGTTTAAACAATGCAGTGTAACAAGTATACAGAGTGGAAAATAATTATTCCAACAACTTCTATTCCTGTGATCTTACCTTTCATGTAGCAATTGTATGAATAATATCATATTAATTAGTGTGATTTTCTGAAAAGTTATTTATTAAATGTGTAAGACATTACCCAGAAGACTCATTTGGATGGAAGGTTTTAGAGGCTTGAATCATGGGGAAGACTCAGTTGTGACTGTTGGTTTGTTCAACTTGGTGCTGAGAGCTTCTAAAACTGTCAATTATATGTTGTTAAAGGACATAAAACAATGAAAATAGTAGTAGTGATGCTGCCTATGTCCCTTTGAGATAGTTGGCTGACCGTATCCAGATTTTCTTTAGCACTCACACTAAACAGTATTTTCAAACTCTTTCTCCAGAGTATCCAGAGTTATGTCAAAATCATCACAACTTTAGCCTCAGAATTTTTTCTGTTGTTTCCTGCAGTATTTCCACACACACTACTCCCAGATTTGTAGTTTCTTACTGACAATAAGGTCTGTGCTAGAAACTCAGCTCAAAGTTTTCAAATAATGTATTTAAACTACCGTCCTATTTGCTCTTTCTCTTCTCTAATCTAATTATTCCAGCAGTTGTGTTTATTTCTTCTTTCCTTTAGCATGAAGGGTGTCTGTGGTGTGTTTGTGCAGCAGAGCTCCTTTACTATGAGTTTGAAGACAACAGCAGACACCCAACAAAGATCATAAAGGATATAAAGTTCTAACAAGTTCATAAGAAAATGAATTTATGTCATACAACTTCCCATTTCTTCTCTTTGTGAGTGTCTTTCTGAGAGAGTCCTTATACCCTCAATATATCAAAAAACCCCGCTTTT
The DNA here is from genome assembly GCA_035772895.1 of Perdix hodgsoniae. NCBI lineage: Eukaryota > Metazoa > Chordata > Aves > Galliformes > Phasianidae > Perdix > Perdix hodgsoniae. The sequence goes on along the minus strand of JAPSGF010000024.1, from coordinate 1,115,802 downwards.
TAATTACTTATTTATATTTATTTATATAAATATTATATATATATAATAAATGATATAAATATTTATTATTTAATTATATATTCCTATAGTTATATGCCTGCCTGCTCTGATAAATGCTTAGATTAGTTGGCGTCTGGGCCATGTGAGAATGACCAGCATTAAGTTTGTGAATTTGCTAGACTCAGCTTCTCTCCTATACCATTTTGTTCATGTCCTAAGTTTTGAAAACACGTGAAATTGATAGGAAATAGGAAGACTGAAGAGATTTGCCCTAGATTGGGTATCCTAATTTCACAATGAGATGAGGAAGAAAAAAAAAAGTTATCTTACATTTCTGAATTCCAGAAATATAAATCTAATTGAAAGCTGGAACAAGTCCATTGAAATTGTCTGTAAAAATAATTTCCCTTGAATAGTTATCCATACAGTATTTTTGCTTATGCAGTTGTAAAAAACATTTAGCACTTTATAATCCAATCTCTGCTTCTATGCAGGCCTGGGAACATATTCTGCTTAGAAGAGTAACAACTTTTACAAAGTGTTCCTCATGGAAATCTCTTGGAAAACTTCCAGGATGGCATTCCAGATGTTATGGTTTTAGCAGTCACAGAAATGCACTGCATTTCCAGATCCTACATACAGTAAAATGATTGTATGGGGTAGCACCTTCACCTTAACCCAAGAGCACTGTTAACAGAATTGTTTAGCATTTGATATGTAAGTTGGGATATTCTAAAGCTCTGGGATGTTTCTGGCCTACCTCTGCTTACAGGAAAGCCAAGGGTACGACCTGGGTTGACTTTACAGAGAGCAGAGTTAGACCAATACTGAAAACTTTTGGCAATTTCACACACACTGTGAGACCAGTCATGTACAATTTACAGTTCCATATGTATACGTATGTGTTGGGGAAGGGCATTGTAACTTCTCCTCAATCATGGTTTCTTCGCTACGCGTACTCAATGAACTTTCCTCCTGATTTTTGGCAAAGTTATCTCTTGCACGCCTGTAAGTGCCTAAATTTTATCTGGCACTAGGCACACAATAATATGATTTTAAATAGTGTAGAAATGACTCTGAAAGCTACTCTAGAGAGTTAAAACACATTTCAAATTGGGATAATATTTTCAGCTCTGACTCTTATCAAATTCTAGGCTGTTCCATGAGTAATGTCACCAGGGTTTTGGCCCTTGATGTGACATGTTGTTCGGCTGCTATTTTAGTGTAAAGCAATATAAATAATGCCAAATTCAGAACCCATGCAGACAAAGCACGAAACTTATCTTTAGAGCCATGTCAAACTCCAAGCTTGCATGCAACATAAAAAATTTGTTATATTTGATTTCTTGTTCTTTAATAAAACATTTGAAATTCCAATGTAGATTCAGTAAGTTACTATGCTAGGTACAGAATAAGATGCATACTTAAAAAGCCCTGACAGTAGTGTCTCTTTGAGGAAATGACTACAGAAATATAAAATAAGGCACAATTGCTAGAATTAAACTCCTTTTTTTGTCACCAGGCTGCCATATTTATTTAGAGCTAGTGTAGATGCCATCTCATTCTCTTCATCTCTTGGTGCTTTGTGAAGAAATGAGTGAGCTGAGAAAAAAAATCTATTGATTTACAAAACTTCTTGAAGGTATTTTACTGTCACTTTTTTTATATTTCATTTCCTCTCCTGTCCACTCTCTTTTTAAAGCCCAGTCAAGCAAGTGATGTGTTTCTTCTCAATTGTTCAGTACAGATTCATCTTTATTTTTCATTTTTATTTTTTTCAGAAACAAGGCAGCATTGGAAAACTATGGAATATATAGGGAAGATCTAAGAAAAAGGATTTATTTGCTTATTTATTTATTTATTTAATTAATTAATTATTTAGTAAACATTGTATCTTAGTGATGCTAACATGAAGAGATTTCTATCTCCTGTAAAGAAGTTGCAATTTATTTTGGAGAATGCGTCTCCTGAAGACCATATTTGTATGTAATCTTTTCCTTCTTGAACATTTCTCCAGAGGTTTATCTTGCCTCCTTTCATTTCCAGTTCACAAATCTTTATTTTTCCTGCCAGAGACTCCTTTATTTGGTAAGTAGCAGAGCAGAACTTTGTCCACATGTTGTCACCACTGGTTTCCAAAATAGCCTATTCAAGTTGGTTGGCTAATTTCAATAAAAATTTGTGAAGAACTGCAAACAATATCTGACTTCCTGTGTTAATTGTGCCAGTGTATGCTTTCACTGCCTGTTGCTGTTCCACAATTTTCCCAAATATAAATAAAACAGAGCTCCAAAATATTAGAACTTGCCAGCTTTGAGAGAGTTGTTTTCTCCCTCAAACTGGGTAAGGGATTTTCTAGCTGTCAAAGAATGGAAAAAGTGTTCAAAAATATTTTTTTCCACCCAGCCATCTTCTAATGCTTATTCCATATTTCATTTTTCTCCATCATGTATTTAATGGATGCTAGAACAGGCAGCAGAAGGTATTTACCTACTGCCTACAAATTCCGGGCAGTCTGTATTGGTGCAACTGTCTGTCACTACAAACTATGCTTAGATGTAAACACTGACCGACCTCTGTTGTTTGACAGTAAAGCATTTAGGTAAATTTATTAAAAATAGGTAATACATCTTATATTATTGTACACATATTGTATATTGTATATATATAATATATATTGTATATATAATGTCATTCCTGTAACTAACTATAATTCATTATGTACTCCCTGACTCTGCCATACTATTAGGCATATGCACATGAATGCACTTGCACTTGTTCTGTTCATCCTTCATACACTAGGTTTCATAAAACTAGGCAGAAATCTCTCCAAGAATGAAGATAGAAATGATCAGCTGCATTAAAATTCCATTATTCAACTGGCAAAAAATATTAGGTGAGAGCAATGTTCTTTTTTATGATCCCATAAAACTCCAAATGTTAGGCAAGTGTATGATTTGAAATTAATTGAATATTTTTTAATTAGTGACAGAAGTTTGGTGTCATGTTGTTAGCTACACCCCTCAAATGCTTATCTCTAGCAGTGACACTACAGACCAGCAACATAAGATGCCATAACCTATGAACAACTTGATTTATTTTAAAAATCCCAGTAAGTAGTACTATGATTCTCAGGTTAAGCAAAGCCTTAATTAAAACAGCTGCTCTGCCCTATATGCTTCAGCTTCATAACTGCTTGGATTCTTCTTTATTACAATTGTTCTGCAAATTTTTGTGGCTTGAATTATGATTCTGTGGATTAGAAACTGACTAGCTTAACTGCAACATCTGTAAACTCTTAATTTCTGCTACAGCAGGTGTCAACTTTTCCCCAGATGACTACCCTTCTGTTGTTCTGGTTACATGTAGCCTTGTCAACAAGCTGTTTGTCAGCTGGTCCTCTTCTGTTTCCTTTCCTTCCTAACTACTGATCAAGCCGACAACAGGGGAGGAACTAGGGTGGAATTCTCTTTAGTTCTGTGCTGCTTGATTTAAAGTGTAATCAGACAGGTCTGAGAGCAAGAAACAGCAAATGAATAACTAAATGATACTGTCCTTTATGGTACTCTATTTCTCAAGGTGGTCCAAATCGTAATGCATTGGGATGTTAACACATTGGAACTAACCTGACTTCCTACTTAGTAAAAGCCATAGGAATTCCCTGGGTATCTGAGTATATGTTTCACTGAAGTGGCCAATATAATGAACACATTTTCAGTGATGGTAGAGTCTACCACAACTCTTAGTGCGTTCTGCCCTTAGTAATCCTCAGTGTAATTTCACGCCTAAGTTGGATTGCTCCAGTTTTCAGCTGCTGGAAGGCATTTTATCAGCTAAAACAGTATTCACTTGCCTAGTACCCTCAACTCTCTCTTTTTACAGATTGCAAGGAAATAATTACTTTTTTTTTTTCTTCTTTTTTTTTTTCTCATTGTTATGCTCATCGCAGAGAAGTTCTTGTGCTTTGCAAGTGATGTTATTTATTTCTTTCAAAGTTTTAGTGGCAGTGGTCTGTGAAACATCTTCAAATATCTCTATTTGTGTGTTTTTGAGCTGCCTAGCTGTGAGATTTTCTTGAGACATGCCATGGAACAAAGAGTCCTGATGAGATGCAGAGTCCGTTAACCCAGGCTCAGTGCCACACTGATAGCTGTGTGTTTAGCTAATACAGAATCTGTTCCAATGCCTGTTGAAATCAGTGGCTGAGCTCTTATTGGTTTCTCTGAGTTCTGGAACAGGCCCATGTTTTTAGGACTTTACAGATTTTTTAATAACAAACCTACCTTGTGAGATTTTATGTCTGATATGAACCTTTATATAGTCCCAAACGACGTACTTCTATTTGCATTTCTAGTATCAGTTCCAAATAGCAAGTAGATGAGGAGTGATTAGTATATCTAAGGTGAAGCCATCACCTTCTAGTTGGTTTTCCCATCAGATATAAAAAAATCATTTTCCAGTCTTTTTACTCAGTTTCTTTGATTAACCACTGACTATTAACTATTTCTTAATAAGTGATTATTTTCACAGTAATTCTGATTAACTTTCCTTGAATGTCAAAGTGATTTGCCAAAACGTTGCCTCGGGACCTGTGCTAAAGTTAGGTGTGTCTCTACTTTCAAGTGACCAAATCCACTTTGCAGTGCACAAAAAGAGAAGCTAAATATGGAAACAAACACCAAAGCTGGTTCAGACTGCAGCTGGTTAGGCAAAATGGGCTCACATGTAAAGGTGAATAGGACTCTTGCATGCAATCAAATTTTGCTTAAGTTTTCCATCCCACATTCAGAGCTTTTCTGATGCCAGATGCAAAACACCACTCAGCTGCCCTCTCCAGGGCCCAGGCAAGAGATGAGATGATCTACAATTTGCAGGGCTGCATTAACATTGCAGCTCTCAGGGCCAGTTAGGCTACCCCATGCTTGGATTCTGTCTACTGCTACCACATGGATCCCAAGTCTACCGTAGGAAGCTACCTTCAAAAGGTGCTGATGTTACTTCTCAATTTCCTCAATATCTGATTGTGCAGGCAAACTCATCCTGTCTGCATATTTATGCTCCAAATCTTGTAGAATTCAGTGGCCAAACTCCCACTGGCTTTTCTGAGCTTTGGAGTAAGTACTCAGAGCTTTCATACTTTGGAACAGCTGCATGCTTTCTCAGACTCTAAAATTTATGAATCAGAGTGTTCATTCTGTCAATATTTCTATGTTTCTATTCTTCTGAAAGGAGCAGAAGATGGAATATGGGCTGGACTGTCTGCTTACTATGTGGCAGTGGATGTGTTTGTCACAGGTTGGCCACTACTGCTGGAATAAAGAAAAATTAGGTTTATGGGGAACATAATAGATACAAGAATAATTTAAGCCAAGAAAGTCCAAGAATCAGACTCCAGGGATGTCTTTTAACAGAGTACGAAATTTCATTTTGCAAACACTTTGATATCTTTAACAAATCAGTTTCCTATTTTTCCTTGTAGTTGCATGGAACAAATAATTTACTTGTTCCAATTGCTTAGACCTTTTACAAAATCATGTCAAAAGAAACTTAGTAATCACACAAATGCTGAACTCCTAAGTTTCATTAAATGAGTTCTGTATTACAATCTACCTCAGTGAAGGTGTAGCAAATTTGTTTACTCAAAACCCAAAAAGGCAAAGGAAGGAATGAGTGTGGAGATATGTATGTCTGTCCAAGAGGTTTTTATGTACCCTGGAATCAGGCTAACTAAAAAGACTGTACTAACATTATATTCTTATCTAAGGGTGTCCTCTGTCCTTTCCCAATTCAATGAAGATCATACAGTATGTTATTTTTTGACTGCAAATAGCACAAGGCTTTTGCTATCCTCACAAAATTGTACCCTTTGTAAAACACTAAGTCTATGAGAAATTTCAGAGAAGTAGAAAAAGACTTAATAAATAGGAGTCTCAACTTATTTCTGTGATGAATTGTCTCCAGCAACCTTGTTAGTAGGGTCATTCAGTACATATTTCCATGATTAACTCAATTTTCATTTTAGCTTTGCAGTTCACCTTTAAATATTTAGTTTGGTTCCTTTGAACAAATGTTGATGTTGGCTCTCTTGTCAGACGATGAAAATGTTACACAGATGTCCTTTGGTGATCCAGTACCACTAAAAGACCTGCAAATTGCTGAATGATGAACTGTCTTTCTCCATCATTCTTCTAGTTGGTGAACTTAAGATTCTTTACTGCTCACCCTGTTTGCTTGTCTAATGTCTTCATTCTTCCTAAGAAATGCAACAATTTCTGTCTTTTTGCTGGACAAAACATGCAGCATTATACTTCTCTAAAGGACTGCATTTACTGGATGCTGATTAGCACTCATGACAACATCTTACATTATCTTGAGAAATATGTTATATCAGATGTTAAAGCAAATACTTCTGCACTTTTACTGGTAGAACAAAAAAAGCCCATCCTTTAACAGAATATTTTTAGATTTAATAAAAGTAAATTAAAATAAACTTCACGTCATTTCAGGAAGCCTAATTTAGTTATGACAAGAATACTCTTTCTCAGTCCTTCCTTCCTTCCTTCCTTCCTTCCTTCCTTCCTTCCTTCCTTCCTTCCTTCCTTCCCTCCCTCCCTCCCTCCCTCCAGAAAATGTGAAATCCTCTTTCTTCTTGTTGGTTTCCATAGCTGACTTGGTGACAAAGGAGCTCTGTATCTGTCCATTTTCCCTTTTTTCCATTTTCCCAATTTTTTCCATTTTCCATTTTTTTATATTTTCCATTTTTGGTGATGTTTTTTATACTCATTTGAATTAGTCTTTCAGGGCCTTTGGGGGTGATAGATTGGGAATGAACAAGAGAGTGAGGTGTATTCACACTAATTAAGAATACCTAAATTTCAGAGACTAAATTCCTCAGTTCACTCCTTATCCAACTAAAAAAGACAGACACATTACACACAGAGTTATTCAAACCAGGAAACTCAGTGAGCTATGGAACAGGAGAACAGACAGCAGAAATCTATTCCTCAGGTATCTTGAGCCATATGAGAAGCTCTGGGGTATCTTTGTCAACTTGAGTTAGCAAATGGGTTTGCAGTTGGTGTTGTGTATCACCTGCCATTCCCATGTGAATGCGCTGAATTCGATGGGCCACTTTAGTTTAGGCAACTGTACTCTTTTACTATTCAAATTTGCTCTCTAAGTTATTTCTAGTCCTAGCCTATAATATTTCTTCTTTGCAATGCAGATCACTTTCTTTTAAAGGAAGGCTGGAATTTCGATCATAATTGCATTCAAATACTTCACCCATTACATCTGTGCTACATATCCAGCTGCAGAACGCTTAAAAGAACTAGATGATCTTAGAGGTCTTTTCCAACCTTAATAATTACATGATCATATGAAATATACCTTCATATTTCTTTAATTTGATCAATTCAATATTCATTTTTGTCTTTAAATGTGAGAAATTCTGTACACAATAGTACAGTGCATGAATACAGTTTTTGAGGAATTTATTGATTAGCTGTTGTCATCGATGAATTCTTTTTAAAATTTCTCAGCTCCTATGTCTTGAGCATTGCATTTAGTCGGAGACACAAAGGCTTCACTTCATTTAGAATCTAGATAGGGTGGATGACAGGCACCACAGTGAGATTTTTGATGCGAGAATGTGCATTTTTTCAGTATCTATAGTTTCTTCATTATCTCTGGTAGGTTTTTGCATGCTGTTTTCTAACACACTTTGCACAGTTTCTGAAACTAACATTCAAACTTCCAGTAATGGAACACTGTGACTGAGACATAGCCTGCACTAAATGAGCTAGCACATCCATAGGGAACAGCATGATGCCACACAATACACCACCTCAGCTCCAAGAAGCACAACAGCTCAAACTATGGCTATGTAAACCCTGAACTGAGCCCTTCTGCTGCAGCCATAGTTCATGGGATTTCTTGTTCAGAGCTAATTTGGTTACTTCTTGTTGCACTTGTGCTGTGTGATTACTAGAAATATCCTACTTTGTGGTAAACTGAGGGAATTTGGACTATTTTTTAGTTAATTATGTAATTATCATTTTTTTTTACCATGTGCTGATTGAAAGTTAACCTTCTGTTGATTAATTGGTACAAACAAACCATAATTAGCATTGCTCCAGAGCCTAATTGTCATTGCTGGCAAAAAGGGGTTTTACTTCATTCACTTTGGTGGACTTGAGCTTGCTTGTGTCAACACTGACTTTGGCCTCACAAAATGAAAACAATAGAGTCATACAGAGGAGAGTGCTCTTTTTTTTTTTTTTTTGTATTAGTGTATTAAACAAAGGATAATATTAAGTTTGGATAGTGGATAAAGTTAAGCTATGCTAATACTTATAATCAACTACCACTCTGTTGAAATTAGAAATCATGCATTCCTGAGGTTTCTAGCTATTTTTCTTGCCAAGAACATGCAGTGCTTCTACCAATTGCAGAGGAGAAATGAGGGATAGACATTCTTGCACTGAAGCAGTCAGTATTTACTTTATGTTCCCCTTTAATTCATGGACACCTTCATTATTGATCATTTAAAAATGTACAGAGAATGGAGAGAGGCTGGTTAACAAAGTGCCGTGATTGCATTTTTCCATTTACTTACTTTTGCTACGTTACTTTTGCCCTAAAGGATGTAAACAGCTTGATGAAATCACTATGAAGAAATTGGTTTTCCATAACCACAGTGGCTATCAGCTACTGCAAGACCTGGTTTTTGCCATTTTCTAACTTTCACTTGTAAAACAAACAAACAAACAAAAAGACAAATAAATAACAACAACAACAAAACCCTTGGCCCGATAACTGCTGATTTTACTCTAAGGGCAAAGGAGAATTCTTCTGTAAAGTTTGATCACAAGCTGCCAAAACACACCTGAGTTACAGCCCATTATAAATCACCTATATTTAAAATTTTGGAATTTGTCTTGAATGTTAGGTTTGACACCTGTCTTCTTATGAAAAGTATCATTCAGTCTTTAATGATGAATGGTCAAACTCTAGACCTTGCACTTTTTGACCAGTGTGAACAGTATTACCTTTTGTAACATATTGCTCCTTGACTTAGAAATAGCTTTGTGCCTCAGAGTGATGGCTACAGCTCCCATTCCAGATTGAAGAGGACTTCTGGAGATTACTTGCTCCAAACTTCTGTCAAAAGAACATTATCCAGAGTATGCTGAAGACAAGACTTGAATATTTTCAGTGAAAGAAACTCCACCAGTTCTTTGGGCAACCCAACCCAAGGCTTACTTGTACTCATGATGATTTTTTTCATATAGCCAGATAGAATTTCCTCTAGATGAACAATTTTCTGTGTTGCTCACCTCCTTTCACCATAAGTCCTTTTGAAGATGACACTTTTTTTTTTTTTCCTAAAACTGGCTTTTAAGAATTAGAATGCTGCTATTAGAGCCTTCTTAAAAAATTACTTTATCTTTCTGTCATATGTTACATACTCCAGTCCTCTAATCATCTTGGTAACCCTACACAGGACCAACTCCAATTATTTCAATGTTTCTTTTAAAATGTGGAGACAAAATTGCGCTTAGCATTTGAGATATGGCCTAAGAAGGGCTGAAGAGAGTTCATAATCACACCCCTCAATCTGCAGGCTGTACTCTTGATGGTGCAAAACAGGAAGCCCTTAGCTTTCACTACTGCTGGGCACACTGCTGACTCAAATGTAGCTTGCTGCACACCACAAACCTATGACCTCAGCAGAACTACTCCCCAACCAGTTTGATCTTTGTCTCTACTGATGTTTGGGGTTGTTCCATCCCAGGTGTATGGCCTTAAATTTATCTTTTTAAAATCTCAAACAGTTGGTGACCCAATCTTTCAAGCTGAGAACTCTGTGTGGTGAGTCTTCCTTCTGGCACAATTCCTCTCTGGGATCCACAAACAAGAATCTTTAGACCTGACAACCCTATATTAATCTAGATACTTAATAGGACTTCCCTCTGACTTCTGCAGAACTCTACTTTATGGACTGGCTGCCAGTTCAACTTAAAGCCATTATCTACCAACCACTGAGCTCAGTATATCAGTTTTCCACCTGTTCAGTCCATACCTTAACAGATTGTCAACAAGAAAGTTGAAGGATGATATATCATATACGTTGCTAAAATAAAGGTGAAAGAGATCCACATCTCTACCTTTTCTCTCTGATCAAAGCGTTTTGCCAAAGAAGACAGTAAGATTTGTCAAGTATAACTTTGCCTAGTTAAATCTGAGCTGTTTGCTCTCCAGTGATGGCTTTCACACTCTTAATATGTCCAGAAATGCCTCTCACGGAGATTTATTCCACAACATTCTTAAGGACAGAAGTGAGTCTGACTAGTCCATAGATTCCTGGATCTTCCTTTTTGTTGTTCTTGTAGATGGGCATATTTGTCCCTTTCTAGTCATCTGTGACTTCTTGTCTCTCTGTTATCATTCAGTGCAACTCACACTATGCCCCAAAATAGAGAAAGTTGCATTAATCCTATCATATACCTGAGTGTTCAGTGACTTCGGTTCTTATTTTTCTGTGAGGCTGTGTTGAAGTCATCTGGACAATGGTAGAACTATTTAATAAGCAATAAAGTAAACAATTAATGTGAACAAATTTAAAACGCAGAAAAGAATAAAGTTATTTAGCCTCTAGAGTCAAATAAACCTCTTGGGTTTCTCCTAAAAGTTTTCAAAGAAAACTGTGGGTCTCCTACAAGTAGCAGCATAGAGCTTCTGAACCAGCACACCTACTGTTGAACATGACATTGGAAAAAAATCAGCACCTCTGGCCTCATCTGTAGCAGCTGCAGAACAGATGGAGACTAGTGTTGCTCAACTCCTCCTTCCCTTCTAATTAGCCTAACAGGAAGCAGTCATAAGATCCTAAGTGGAAAACCCTATGCCACTGCTAAGGCCTTTTCTGAAAAGCAAGGAGAGTTCTATGCCTGAGCAGGTAGAGCTCCTGCTTTTCAACACAGAGAACTCAGTGTTCAAAGCAGCTGCTTTCTTAATTTAATGCATCTCACCTCAAAACTTAATGCACTGTGGCTTAAATTAGCCAACAGCTTAACTCTCCGTACTTCTTATAACTGGGACTCTCATATTTGGGAGAAACTTCTGTTAGCGTATTAAAGTCTAATATTGTCTAAAGATACATGTGGGGGAGGTCACAATATCTGTGTAGATTTACACAGTAAGTGCTTAATAGTGGAAGACATAAGTCCACACAGAATTTGGCACGCGACTTCTTGCCAGTGGGTGTTCTGTACCAATAACTTGATAGGCGGAGAGGGTGCAGGGGAATGGGGGGAAAGTGGCTTAAACTGAAAGAGAGGAGATTTAGAATAGATGCTAGGAATACATTTTTTACTCAAAGGGTGGTGCAGAACTGGCACAGCTGCCCAGAGAACTGGGTGCCCCATGCTTGGAGGTACTTAAGGCCAGGTTGGATGGGCCCTGGGCAGCCTGAGCTGGTGGGTGACAACCAGCCCATGGCAGGTGGTTGGAACTGGGTGGGCTTTAAGGTCTCTTCTAACCTAAGGCATTCCATAATTCTACAAAATATGCGCATATAGGTATACTTAAATATTTTCCTATACTTACATACATATAAGTATGCGTATTCTAAATGTTTGCAATATAGGATAGTAAGTTTAGAGCAGAAATACACTTGAAGAATTCCTGTGTCATGGAGTCAAAGCTGATTTAGCTTGTTTATGTGTGTGAATGATAGCCATTTGGACTGCTATAAGTTTTAATAATCGTGAATGGAAGGGTATTCTGATCCAATTCTTCAGTTATTCTTTCTAGGTTTATTATTTATTTCAGTGTGGAGATATTAGAGAGTAGGAATCACATGATGAAGTACACTGAGTAATTAAAAGGTATAAATGCACAGGTATTAAGAATTTATAATCAATCTATCAAGACAAAAAAGGACCTGAGTTTAGGAATGGGCATATAGGAAGCAAACAAGAATTGCTGAATTGCTTTCAGAGTCATGATCTTAACATGCCTTAAATATATATATATATTATAATTATATATATTATATTATATTATATTATATTATATTATATTATATTATATTATATTATATTATATTATATTATATTATA
>JAPSGF010000024.1:1077306-1103667 GCA_035772895.1 Perdix hodgsoniae | reverse complement strand
TATTATATTATATTATATTATATTATATTATATTATATTATATTATACATTATATATTATAATAAAAATATTATATATATCAAGAGATTTAACCCAATGTCTTAACTGTGTTTAGGAAGTTGACTTGGTCAGATGCTTACTTTAAATAAAAATTAAAAATGTGCTTTTAAAATAAATGTAAAAGTTAACAAAACATGGTTTAGTAATTGCAGAGAGTGTCACAGGGTGAAAAAAAAGCTTAGCAGGTGTTAGCTGGACCAATATTCCAACATGTTTTATATTATTGCCCAGTGTAATAATATTAGACAATGACATTGCCATACCACTTCAGAGGTGTAGGTATTCATCAGAGAGTTATTCAATACTGGATTTTCTCTGTGTCACACAATTGCAGAAACAGTTGTGTTGGATATTAATGTTGAGCCACTAGAAAAGTGTCAGTGTTGAATAACCCCAAAATGTGCAATAATTTAGCTATAAGAAGAACATAGGGAGTTAATGACCACCAGCTGGTGGACAATAGGGAACATCTCTTTTACCTCCACCTTTCTTCGTAAAAAAAAAATACACTCCCAGTTATTTCTGTGATTCTTTACAAGGTTAATTTCTTGCACATTTTGCTTTTTGAAGATGTTGTTTTCCAACTCTTAATTCCCCCTCCCACATTCTTTAAGGATTCCTTTTATCCCCATTCAAACACTTCACTGCTGTCTTTAGCTTTGATTTCAGTCTTCCAGATCATTTTCCCCTCAGTTTGAATCTCCCAACAACGCAGACTTTCCCATGACATTCCTTTATAACTCCTTCACTTGGAAGTGAACACAGATCATTGACAGAGTCTGGATGTTATCCTGTGCATGCTCTGATCTCTCAGATTCCAGGATAACACCTTTCTCCTTTTTGCCTCTTTTCAGATTTCCACTTGTAAAGCAGTTCAAACATGCTTGGCTTTAATCAAATGAACTGATCTACATGTATGCCTAAAGAAATCATGTATTAAATGTCTTGATAGATCAGAGCTCTGTAAGTTTCCTCCAAACCTGGTGCAGCCTCTTGATTTACAAATGATTAAGTACATACTTACAGCCATTGTCATTATTATTTTAATTATGTAAAGCATGACCAGGGGCCAAGGATCCCAGGCACAGACTGTCATCCTGCTATGTTCAATACAATGCAAACATAGCATAAACAGATGCACCGCTTTCTCCTCTAAGATGTTCATCTACAAAACTGACTGAAGATCACACAGCATCTTCTAGGAGCATCTCAGCAGAAATGGGCAACAGAGCAGGAAATCAAAGGATTTCAGCTAGCTTATTCAGGGTAGAAACTATTTCCTACCAATTAAGTTAGGTAATTTGTCTGCATCTGGATTTTCTTGCAAGAAACTGCCATGTGTAACTGAGAAACTGTACAGAACATTATTATAGCTCAGACAAAAGCTGTGATGTTGTCCCTCCTGTGGGAATTTGGCTATTGATTTTGACAGGAGAAGCAGCCTAGCCACCACAGGTGCTAAAAATTTCAACTTCCCCCCCCCCCCTTTATTTTTAGATTAGGAATTGCAGAAATAGCACAATGAAGAGCTAGATTTTGTAGTGTCCAGAGTGCTTCCTCTCAGAAATTGCACTGCACTGGGACTAGCAGTACACTGGTTTTAGAAGGACAACAGTCCTGGATCGAGTATTCGACTATTTTTAAGAAAGGCTTTCCATGTCAAACATCCCATATTTTAAAAACCATTTTTACACAGTTACATCAGCACTCCCACAACTTCTTACTTATTAAATATAGTTCCCAGTGCAATACCCTGGCTTAAGCACAACAGGTACTTTTATGAAACCTGGGTTGAGATTTTAGTGCAGCTGTGCAAAACTTTTGTAATGAAACTCAAAACCTGCTAAGGCTTGAGTTTCATTACAAACCTGAAACTCACATCAGGTTCTCTAAAGGGTTTGTTAGAGTTCACAACTCTGAAATCTTGAGGCTGGATGAAGCAAGTCTATGCTGAGTTATGGTTTCAAGTGCAAGCCAGGGAAAATGCGCTGCTTTGACCTCCAACCAGATAAAACCCAATGGTGTAGGTTAAAAAGGAATAAGTCCTTGCAAAGGAAAAATAAAGGATGAAGCTCTCATGAATCAAGACAATCAGGATTTAATCTGCAAGATTATGTAGGTGAAAGCTTTACTAGCAGTTACAATTGCACATTTTGGCTTTCCTTTGTTCATTTGTAACAATTAACATTTGTTATATGGAAGACAAACCTGTTTGTACAGTTCCTAATAAAATAAAATTGTGGTAGAAATATGTATGCTCTCCTATGATATAACGCAAAAGCCATTCCTCTGGGAACCAGGAGGTGAGTTATGCACATACTTTGACAGCTGAACAGTTGTCTCAAGTTAAACAGTGGTACGAATATCTCTGGCTCTGTATTTCCATGTCAATATTTTCTATGAGAATTCTACAGAAATACTGCTGGAACATCTACAGGGCATGATGCACCACCCAAAAACCAGCCCACTTCCCCACAGCAGTGCCAAAAAATCAGAGCAGCACGCTGAAAGCACCATTACCAAAAGCACCCTGTTGGCTCCTTGACAGAGCCCAATGCATTTCTTGAGAATCTCTGCAAATGCAACCACATCATTGTTCATTCCAGTACAGCTTGCTCAGAACTAGCTAGTATACTTCCACATTTTCCTTCACTGAAGGTACGATAAAATCAGGTCATTATGCAACATGATACTAACAACTCAAGTATGAAAATATGAAAACTTGTTGTCTCAGAGTTACCAGTGACTGTTTCTGTTCTTGCTTCAGACATCTTTCCCTTTTTGTTTCTCATTTCCTTCATCTGTTAAGTATCCACTAAGTGTATTTATCAGAAATGCCCCTTCCATACTTTGTCCCCACAGTATATTTTTCTGGAATGTTGCAGCTTCTGATTGTTTCCAGGGCACACCTAAAAGGTGTAATTGATGCTATGACCAGAGGCACAAGTTTCAAAACAGTCTCAATACACTGTGAACCTAAATTTGACTACAAAACACAATTTAGGTACTAAAAAGATTGACTCTTGCTGAAAGCTTATGAAATCTCAGTCATTTAAAAAACAATGAAATGATTTTTTTTCCCCAAAAAATGTTAATGTTTGAATTATTGAAATCATGGTTTTATAAATTGAGTGTATTAATAAAAATGATTTGATTCAGCAAAAGTATCATTGAAGCCTCAAATTCATGTCTCCCAGTAATTAGTATAATTCACAGAAAAATCAAGAATCATCTAAGATATGGAGAAAAACAGTGCCAAAACATCATAAATCTCTCAAAATCCATAAAATTTACAAGTTTGTATTCTGAAAACTAAGTAGGGCTAGCTTTAATCAAGGAAATGATATTCATTCTGTTGTCAACATTGTCAACATAGTGAACATAATATTAAAAATCTTCAATGTGACTGTAAATGTCACCAGTCTAACTTGAAGAGAGACAAGAAATAAAAGGATGTCCAACTCCCTGGCTACCTGGTGCAATGTGTCATAGCTGATAAGTATATCCTGATGCTTGGTCTCAGGGTCCCTGTGGAGTTCTGGAGGTGTTGGTAGTTCAAATCCTCCTTCTACTATTCTCTTTCTCAGTGCTCAGTGTTCTTAGGCCGAACTGGGTGATGAAGAAGACAGCTTGGCTAGGGTGAGCGAGCATGAGCTGCTGAACACTTCCCATGAGGAGGTAATGGAATGACTGTGAATTTATTCAGCCCTTAACCAGTGAATAGGACATTCTGAGACCTGGCAACTGTTGTGAACAAGAATAAAGTGTTTTGATTTGTGACGGGAACTACTGATGAGGAATAAGTATAATCATCTTTTAAGCTGCAGATAACAAGTCAACATACATTGAATTCCCTCAAGTATGTGAACGCAGTTGTTCTCACAGCCACCAATGAGGAGTGCAGATGATTGCTAGTAAATCATTCCTCGATTTGTAGGTGCCAAATTCTTCCCTAGAGAATCCCATAGCACTGGATGTTGCATTTGACTTTCTGCTTTTCCTGAGAGATGAAAAATATGACGTGTCAGACCACTCCCAATTTGATACTCATAAGAGTAGCGTCTGTATTTGGTCTACTTTACAATCAAGAAACATACTCTGCAAATGGCTGTTTGACGTGACGGAATATGAAAAAACGGAGATAAATCTCCCATTTGCGTCCAAACTCTTTGTCCTTAAGGGGATTATCATGCAGAGGGGCTGTAGATTTTAAATCATATTTAGGGAATTATTTTGGAGAGCTGAGGTTGTCATATAGCTAGCTGTAAGTCCCTTGAACACACAGATCTTTTCACTTCTTGAAGGTAAGTGGTTGCCCCTGAGGTCAGGTCAGAAATCTATTCAGTCTTTGCAGTGGTTTAGCACCAGTAACAGACAATTTGTGTGAGAAATAATAAAGAAAATACATCTAAATTACCTTAATGAAACCTGATTGTTTTAAAAATGCACTTAAATATTGCATACATAAACAGTAAAAATACAAATGTCTATTCACGGTGTCACTGGAAATATAATGAGAATTATTTGCAATTGCAGTCATTCTGATGGAATTAGAATAGACTTTCAAATAACTTAAATTAAACTCTGGTTTTTAAAATGAAACAACAACATTAATGTGCAAAATCTGAAGTTGTATAATGTGTTTTGGTGCTCATCTCTTTCTTTGTATTACAGGATTCTAATGCGTGGTATTCACTTTTGCATTACTGTGTTGAATCATTATGAACTCTGTTCTAACCAGAAACTGCTGAAAGTCTTTCATCCATTTCCTCTTTTCTTTTGTGAAAAAGGAGAATTGGTAATCTACGTATTTTGCCCTCACTCGGCCCCTTGCACAGACTTGCAGTGCCCAAAGGAGATGAGAACTCAATGAGGGATGAGAGAAAATCAGAGGTATGTGGATATGTGCACTGAAACCACAACCATTTCTTGTAGCCCCAACCCAAAATGACCCTTTGGAACTCTGGCATCAATGGAGTGATGAATCAGCATCTTCCTATGACAGCTGTAGTCCTGAAGGAGTAGTTCCTTCTCATGTTTCCCTCCGAGCTGTAGAGCTGAGGGTATGCAGGGGTCAGGCTGGAGCTTTGGCCCACAGTTTTACTGTGTGAATCATAAGAGTGTGTTCCAATCAGAAATAACTCAGTGAAAGACATAATTTAGCTTTCTTAATTATACTGACTCATATATGGGCCAGGAGTAAATAAGTACCTCTCATACATGGAAATGTGTTTATTGAATATGCTTAGTTGAACAACAATTTGGTGCTTTTAACACGTCTACAATATATTTTTAATACTTTCATATGGCCAAATAATACTTCCACATTGATATTTTTCCCTTATTTTTTAATCTACTGTACAGTGAACATATGACAAAGGTTCATTGATTTATTGTGAGTGTAGCAATAGGTTTATAACTGCATGAATCATGCAGATTGCTCAATTCACCACATGCCTTAATAAAAGTTTCACTTTAATAAAACAGAGCTAAGGCAAATATGTCCAGAGGCTGGTCTGACATTCCTTATACATTACCCTGCCTCAGGAAATTATTACTATATATTTTACGGCAGCTACAGTAGGTTGGGGATAAGGATTAGAGTATAGTAACTACTGTGACATTTAGCAGAACTCCTGTGTATCCTATTAACCCTCACAGGGTGGATTGGTGCAGGCATGTTTCAGGACAGTGGCTTTTGTACTTGCTGATTGGTAGACCCACCTAGAACTATTTCCTGTTGAGGCATGATTTCTCACTTACTGAATTCAAGCCCTTAGCTTTTCATCTGTACCTTTCACTGGCACCTTTGAAGTAACTCATGCACCTCACAGGAGTCTTCAGGCCATAACTGAAAATCACTGTTCCGGGACAGCTTCTGGCATTTGGCTGTACCTGGGTGAATGCAAATGATCTCTACTTTATTGGAATAGCCATAGTGAAAAGGCACAAAAGATTTTCAACATTTCCATATACCTCAACCTAGTATTTCAAACTAATTAGGGCAACTGAATCTCAGCAAGGTCCAGTGACATGGATGGAAATTTTTTCCAGCTAAGACTGTGGAAAGTATGATGGCTCCCATATCAAAATCTGCTCTTTTGTCATGGGAAATGGCTAGTTTTCAGACTGTCAGGCAAATGTAAGCCCATTGATAGGATGATCTCTGGACCTTTTCCTTCGAGTTAGAATTGGCCTAATAAAATTTCAAGGGCAAATAATGAAATTTTTGTGACAGCAAAGGTTTCAGTTTGTATCATCTAATTTGAATCAACACTGGCCTCAAATTTTGGTTTGAGTTAAAGGAGCTATTTTCCTCTTTAAAGCAAGGGAGAAACATATATGTGCTTTCTTTGCCCATCTTTCACTTATAATGGATCTACATTCTTTCTTAACTAGTAGTGCTCAGAGTATTAAGCGTAAAGTTATTTATCATATCTATATTTGAACATCTGTAGATGGGCATGGATTTTAAAAGTGTCCATTGTTGATCTGACTGACTATTTCAGTAAAAAGAGAAAAGTGCTAAATGATTATTAAAGCTTTAATATCTACAGGCATGTTGTGGCGGTCTGTGCTTGCTTATATATTACTGTACTTCATAGAACTGCAAAGGTTTTTGTGTGAAGGGCTATACTTTGACAACACGTTTTATTTTTATTTGCTAATATGTTTTTAGTAACAATATGACCACTTCTGAAGCAGCAATTTTTTTTTCTCTCGCCTTTTTTCACAATAATGAACTTTTTGCCTATGTTTCTCCATTTTGAACATTGTTGCATAAAGATGACATGTTTACAAACAATATAAAACAAAATATACAGGTTTACTTTCTCTGTTCCTAGTGAAATCTCCAGTGGAAAAAAAGAAAGAAAAAAGAGAAAAAGTAAAACAAAAAAGAATTGGGAATAATCAACAAATTTAATAAAAAACAGCTCTGGTATTACTGTCTTCTGATACAATCAAAACCTTTTCTGTTGCAAAGTTGTCAGTACTGTGAAAAGCTTTTTTAATGTATAAACCTCAGGCATGCAGATAAACCCCAGTAAACTGGAGCCAGGATTTGAAGCTGGTGTTTGAAACATGTCCTTAAAGCCATCTTCTTTGTCAGGGGAATTCACTGTCATCTGGAATTATGGACTTCAAGGCATCCACTGCCATAAAAGCAGCAAGTGTGAGGATTTCACTATTATTCCTTCATAACACTGTATCTGAACTGCTCATCTGATGCTAAATCCTGGTTCTGATCACAACAGACATCTTGCCCCAGGTTTTAATTGAAACGTGGCAGAAAGTCCACTAGTTTCCAGTCCACTGCAGCCTATTTTGCTTATTAATTTCCACTATCTCTCTCTTTCTGCCTTCCCTCTTGGCTGTTGATTGAATTTTTGTTTAGGAATAACTTCTATAACTGTCTTGAAATCTAACCACAAAGTGAATGAGTGAAACTAAATGAAATACATATTTATATATATATGTTAACAGATAAACTGTTTACACTATGGTTTATTTAAATTGATGCTCTTTTTTCAAGTTACTTGTAGTCCATGAACTATCTTGATTAGAAAACCGGAAAATTCTATACAAAGGTTTGATTTATGTAGCAAAATAGAAGAGTACTATGTTTTGGTTATTAGAGATAGATCTTAACAGGGTTTTTCAGCTTGCTTTCTTTGCCTAGTTGTGTGTATCCAACCTCTGTAGTCTCATTTTAAACATTCAGAAAAAGCCTTATTTAGAATAATTTCTGGAAATACACATCACTCGCATAATATGTCATACTTACATTTATTTTTATAAGTATAATTTAAATGCTATGTGTTGAATAATGATTGTCTCCTAACATTATCTGAACGCCTCCTTCACTGATAAAACAATGTTCTTTATTAAGTTAAGTGAAATTGAAAGTCATTGATTTTTTTGTCAGGTTTCTTTAAAAAGAGAGGATCATCTGTTAATTCTGCTGCATGAGTGAGAATCTGACAAGACCAAAAAGATTATTTTCTACAATCCAATAAAGAATACACTGTTTTTTCTCTTGAGTATGGAACATCAAATATTTTTTAAATGATTTGCAAACCATTAGGAAAAAAAAAACATAAAAAGACAGTGGACTTTCAAACACCAACAAAAGCCCAACAGATGAATAATAACCTTTATCTGGGACTTCCATGTTGGAACACAAGAAAAACTTTTCAGAGCAGAAGCTGTGGAGCAAGATAAACAGCATGAGAACCAAGGACACCTCTAGAAAAAGAAAGAACGTTTCACGGCTCTGATTGGATAAGCGCCTGTGTGAACGGTTGAAAGTGGTTTGTAGAATACTCTGTTGACATGTAGGGGTGGGTGGGAAAGTTGTAGGGGTGGATGGGAAAGCTAGAAGAAGAAAACTTGTGAAGGTATATAAGTGATGTGAGAATTTGTAATAAATGATTTGGATCATTCGCATCTGAGTCCGTGCATCAGATGCTGCACTTCCATATCATTTTAAAATGCATAACAAGAAGAGGATAAAATACCTGGGAGACGATTATGCAATTCCTTTATTTGTCAGCGTGGCAGATGTGGCTGTCCTAACTTTTGCCATAATGAATTCTAAATATGTTCCTCTTGAAGCAAAACTGTTCAGCTTAAGCAAGGTGCTGCACTCCCTGCAGGCTTAGTTAGACACCTGTCAAGGTGTCTGCACAGGCCTTGGGGTTGTGCTCTGCTTTGTCTTATCTCTTTTTATGGGGCCATGGATTCTATGCTTGTTTCTGCCCAATTATTTGACTTGGGTCTGTGAGATGGTGCCTGCCAGAGCCTGGAAGTGACCTTATGTATCCTGTAGCTCGAGCTGCAGCTTTTGAGGGATGTTACATCCTCTAGGTGGAGGAACAACCTCTGTATTCAACTGCTTTTAGAAGAAAGTGGTCACATTGTGTTTTATGTGGAGTTCAAGCCAATTAGCATGGAAATGAGGCATGCTATGGGCACAGAATTGATTCAGATCCAGAGGAATCTTCCTGTCACTGCAATTGTCTACTGGTTTGCCAGATTCTTACAGGAGGAGTATGTCATGCCAGGTGCAGAAGGGATGGGCAGAGCATCAAACATTCAGAGACACGAGATTGTTCAGCATGGAGAAGAGGAAGGTCAGGGGAAGGGGAGTCCTTGTAGCTCTCCATAGCTCCCTGAAAGGAGGTTGTGGCAACATGGGACTTGGCTCATCTCCCAGATAACAGTGATAGGACAAGAGGGGATGTCATCAAGTTGTACCAGGGGAGATTCAGGTTGGATACTAGGAAAAAATTCACCACAGAAAGAGTGGTGATGCACTGGCACAGGCTGCTCAGGGAGGTGGAGAAGTCACCATCCCTGGAGGTGTTCAAGAAATGTGAAGATGTGGCACTGAGTCAGTGGGCATGGTGGGGATGAGTTGACATTGGACTGGATAATTTTAGAGGTCTTTTCCAACTTCAATGATTCTATGATTCTATGTCAAGGAAACCTTATGAATTAAAATTCTCAGTGAACTAGAAGTTCAGGGTTTTTATCAAATTTTTGGGCCTAAATTCTGCAAATGTGTGTTTGAGACCCTTGCTTTCTTACTTGTATGCACCAGTTTCCAGTGGTGTGTGCTGAATTTACTAGTTCAAAGCTAACCAAAGATACAGAGGGCTAGCAAGATGTTGAACATGCTTCTTCCAATGACCCAGAGTGACCAGAATCCTCCTCTCAGCCACATCTCTTCAAATGAGAAGGATGGAGAATTACAAAAGAAGCTTTTAGTGAACAATGTTTCTTATACATCCTGCATTAAAGATATTATAATCTCTACCAGTAACCTTATTTCTGCTAAAATATCTATGTTACTAATCGGGGTTGAATTTCTGTGCTTTGCAATGTTTGCTTCTCAGGCATAATATATTGCCATGGAAATACAGGCCGTTTCTCACTTCACATTTCAAAAACAGAGCATGGCACTATGCCATGTTATGGCTGTTAGCATCACTATATCATCCTTTCAGAGTGGTCTGCTCTGCTACCACTTTCTAAAGAATCTCTATCTAGAAATGACATCATCAAACGACTGAAATGATGTCTGACTATCACATGGGTTGATGTCAAGATATGTCAAACTGTTGAAATTGTAGCCTTCTTTTCAAAAGATGTCTTTTGCCCTGTTACTGCTGCTGATGGTTGGATTTGTTGGTCACGCCTCCTAGTTTGCACAAGCAGGATGAAAGCACGGGGTGACACAGGAGCACAACACACACAGTGTGGTGAGAGCAAAACATCCCTCAGTGTGAGCCTAGCAGTACAGATAGCCATATAAGATGAAGTGAAATAAGTGTTCCTTTGTGAATAGAGGCCCTCTGCCCAGCCTTTGCATCACACTGCTTAACCTGGCCTACAGCCTATGTAAAGATACATAGATTATAAAGAAAACACTCCTTTCAGAATGCGATGTGAAAACTTGTAAAACATTGCCTTTGTCCACACAACATGTATTCATTCTGGAATGTCAAATAAACACAGGGACTTTCTGAATATCTTTCCTCTGGTCTGGCATTTTGGGGTCCAAACATAAAACTGACACATTACTAAGAAGGGCTAAGAAAGTAAAATCTGTGAAAACATCTTTAAGAGAGACTGTAAATTCTTTCTTACACGAAAGTCCAGGAATTGAAATGTGGCCTCCTCAGCATGGGTAGAGAACTTGGGGAACATGAAGCCTTGATCTCACTCTGATCGTTATCCAAGGAGATTAAGCTCAACAGGGTGTATCAACCGTTATCTGAGCTTTAAAGTGCACAGTCCTATTAGCTCCTTTGCTGCCAAATAGGACAATTTTAATGATACTGGAAGTAACATGAAAATCTGGTCAGGAAGGAAGACTATTCTGATATCACACAGAATTTTAAAGAAGGTGTTGTGGTTGTTTTAACAAATTTTCCCCTAGAAGGGACCACTTTGCCTGAAGAAATTCCAAGAAATGTAATTATTTCCATCTTAAGTCACATGTCCTTTCTGTAATTCTTTGGTTTCCTTTTTTTTTTTTTTTTTCTGGTTGGGAAACAATATCAAAATATATAAAAGTACTTTTCCCTCTTAAAAAACACAGAAAATTAAAATGACATTTTTATCTATCTTTTCTGCTTAAGACACTGTTAAGATAATAATAACCTTCTGTAGTGAGTATTATTCTGAGTATTCTTCTTGAGGTGTGCAGACATTTTTTTCATTTGCAGCTCCTAGGACAAGTTTCTATAACATTAATTTTAAAAACACTTATTACAGCTCATATGACATTAATCATAAAAAGTATGATGTGATTGTCAATAATTTTTTCTCAGATTTGCTCAGATTTTTTTTTTAATTCAAGGCTTTCTTCTGTACTTCCGCAGTCAAAGTAATGAAGGATAAAAATGCCCTTAAGGGGGAAATCATACTGTGTGTATAGTGATCTAAATGGTAGAATTAAACAATGTTACTATTTATGATAAAATATTTTCTTGCTTTCAGATGAACTTGGCTGGTTAAATATACTGATAACCTCATTTACTGATCTTGTTGAAGAAGACAGTGAGACAGAATCCATCACAGATATAGTGTTTCTGTTATTTGCTTTTGCTTCCCTTACGTACTTCCTGAACATGTGATCCGCCTTTGAGAAGCTCATGGCAAAGCCTGGGATATGTCATCAAGAGGGGGAAAAATGAACTGAGTAACATTTGTCAAATATCTGTGATGATTACATTATCATATGTTTCTTATAGGATGTTCTGCTAAAGAAGTTCCACTTACAAGTTCTCTTCCTTCTCTCCTATCCCTCCATCCTCACCCCATCAAAAAAATATTCTAGCTTCCGTTGATCCACATAACACTTAATGTCATTTTAATGCACAGCTGAGAGCTGGCACCCTCAGGCTGCGAAAGTTATGTTCTGGTATGTGATGTGGGGAAGGGAACAAGTGAAAGATACTGTCTGGATTTGGAAAGGATGTCAGGAAAGGGAATGGGAGTTGGAAAAGCTGTTAGGAAATGTAGATTGGTAAGAGTGTCAAACAAAGGCTGAATGGGCAGGGCTCAAGGGGGAAACTGAAAGTTTTGTGGAGAATATATGAGGTGACTGGTCGTGTTCGAAAGCATCCCTATCAACCATTTCAAGTCTGCTCTTCTCTTATTTCAGCTTTTCGTTTACTCATCATTCATTACTCTGGTGGTTTGCCTCTCCAGTGACTTTTTCCTGTACAAATGACATTCCAAGTCTTAAGTCAACCAGGTGCCCAGGTGCTTCCTCTCCCCTACCTTTGAATAACATCCCCTGAAAGCCAGGGAGCACATAGGATACCTCATCATTTTCTTGGAGTCCAGGTTAGTGTTTTCTTTTGCCTTCAGTTCTGTGGCACCCATCCATGCTCAGGGAGGCTAACACTATCTGACTGTGCCTCTCACAGAGGCTGGGACTCTGTAAGCTGCTTTTTATGGTGTTCAGTTTATTTTCTTTACCTCTGGCTTTTAGAAAACCTTCAGTTTTTCCTCTACCACATCCCTCTACCTGCTGACTTTTCTGGCTTCTTGTGGGATCCAAACTCCCTCTGCAATTTCCTGCTCCATCTCTACCCCATACTCTCCACTTGACAGCAGCACTATTTCCACATGCCCCCTCAGTGGGCAATATTTACTGTGGCTTAAGTGCTGTCTCTAATTTTCTCACATGACTCAGCATCAAATTCCAATTCCATAAATAAGTGTGATTATGAGACATCTAGGACAGGTACATAGCTGGCACAGGTATCCCAACATTCTGTTCTTTCATGGGTAGCATATCAGTTGGTTAGATCTCACAGAGTGCATGAGCAAACTTACACATGCCTATGCTGTCCTTTTGCTTCTGCTTTCTTGGTTTTTGTTTACAGGCAAAATCTTTCATATTGCAAACCCTCTGAATTGCACAGTATCTTACATGGTTCAATCTGCGGATATCAAAGGGCTAAAGATACTAGACAGCAAACTCAATGATAGAAATAGTTTCCAAAATGTCATGAGGAATGGCATAAGACTTCTTCTTTTTATATTACAGGGGAAAAAAAAAGAAAAAGAAAAAAAACAAAACTTAAAAAGCCCTTAGAACTTGGTGATACAGAAAACATTTGTACGAATTTGTAGCACAACACTTTATAAAAGATTATAATCCAAATCACAGCTGTTTTCATACTGGAGAACAGCAAAAAAACTTATACCAGGAAAAAAATGAGAAGCTGAAGTGAAACCCAAGCTTTTTCATCTCCAGTCCGTATGACTCAGTTTTGGATGGAGTTGGGTTCAGCCATCAATCATTTCCTTGCTTCTCTTGCATTTGAAGCAAGACTGGAGCTCCCGTATGAAATTCTTAACCTGGGCTCAAAAATGTTGGACTACTAAGTGTACCAGTACTAAGCACCAGTCTTGTTACTCTCAGAAATGTTTGAAACTGGAGACTGAGTGATCAGCTTTTGCTTCATCACGTATTTCCAGTACAGGAAAAGTGTTTGGCACAAAGCTACCTAACCTCCTGTCTGTGCTTTCTAAGGTGGGAAACACCTGAGGGATGCTTGAGAATGGGAAAAATCCAACAGATATATCAATATCACCTTGTTTGCAAGAGTTGCCTACGAAGGTCTGTTGGATTAGATATGTTTGATCAGATAAATAAAAAACTTCTGTCATAAAGTTTTGCTCTGTATTTCATCTTATGTAATCATAAAGACATATCTGATTTCTCACAGATCATTTATTCTGTGATGGCTAAACACTGTGGCATGAATAGGCACTTTACAAGACATTTTATGTCTCTTATATACATCACAGCTAAGAGGGAGCATCTGGGAGGGTGAAATACCTCTGTGCCTTTTCTGGGGAACTATTTTAGCTGCACCACATCTTATAAGGTCATAAGGGGAATGCTTCCAGCTCCCTAAAGGGAAATGATCACTGAAGGATGAACAATCTCAGGCTAACAGCACCCTAAAAATAAAGCAGTGTTTGAAAGACAGAATTGACTCCAAGATGTACTCAAACTTCAGGATATTGGTGCAATATAGGCAACATATAAAAGGACTTTTCATTCTAGTATTGGGTTGAATCTGGTAGTAATACTATTTATTTGTACTGGAACAATGGGTGACAAAGAAAAAAACATATGCCAGTTTTTCCATTGGGAATTTCTTTCTTAGCTTCATCTCCAATAGACTTACACAGTTATCAAAATATTTCAGAGAAGGGGAGCACAGACCCTTTTTACATGCTTCTTCATTAGAGAAATGCAAAATGCTGTGAAAAAACATCATTATCCATTCTTGTATTGCAAATGAAGATGCTTCACACAAAACAAAACAAAATCAAATCAAAACAAAACAAAAAACAACATGATTCTAGTTGTCTGCCTGAAATGGGATAAAAGGGATTAATGACTGTAGCCTTACATGTGATTTACCCACTCTTCAAAGAATCACTAAGGTTGGAAAGACCTCTAAGATCATCCAGCCCAGTTGTGCACCTATCCTCGAACCTAGTTTAAAGCTCTCAATGAGCCAAACTGCCAGCTCCTGGGCTAGGATCCATTTCCCCCTTTCAGGCAGGTGAGACCCATCTGCAGCCATCAAGCCAGGTGCTGAGTAAACTGCACCATGGTCAAAAAACTCTTGTGATTGCACCAGCCTCTCAGCCATGTGTTTATGAGATGGCCTTTCCTGCTACTCTCAGTATCCTTCTCCGCCCCTGAAGGGATAGAGGAAAATATGACCTGTGCTCGTTCTGTTCACTAACCGCCCCAGTCATCTGATGTCCTTTTTGATAATCCTCGCGCTTCTCTCACCAACCTTATTGCTGCTAGCCTGAACTATCAGTAAAGGATAATAATCACAGGGCCAAATCAGACTAGGAAGTTTCCTAGAAATATTCCTGATCTGGGCCACACGGAGGCAGCACACATACCTGCAGGTAGGACTGGGCCAATATATACAGCCTCTCAGCAAGGAGTCACGTACGACAATCACCCCTCTGTCCTTCTTGGTGAAGGTAGCCTTGAGGTGTGGAGTCAACCACCTCACCCTAGACAACCTCATGGGTGGACTTCCCACTGCACCCTAACTCACCTCTCCCTCAAGTTCCAGAGCCTCAGACCTATTACCTACCTCCTGAAAGTCTCTCTTCCCTTGATATCTTCACCAATTTGCTTTTCTCTCCTTGAGTTCACACCTCTCCTAACTTTTTAAACCTCAAAAAATAACAGAAGTCATGAGGCCTTCCAGTATTTGAATGGAGCTTACAAGGAGGAGGAGGACTGTTTTTTTACACAGTCTGATAGTGACAGAACAAGGCAGAATGGCTTTAAACTGAACGTGGGCAGATTTGGGTTAGCTGTTAGAAAGACATTTTTTACTCAGAGGGCAACAGGCTGCTCAGAGATGTGGGTTCCACATCCCTGGAGGCATTCAAGGCCAGGTTGAATGGGGCCTGAGCTGGTGGATGTCAACCAGCCCATGACAGGGTAGTTGGAACTGTGTGATCTTTAAAGTCTTCTCCAACCTAAGCCATTCTATAAATCTATGGTTCTATATGATCTTCCTATGCAATGAAATTTGTTGAATCAAATTCAGTTTGTATGAACAATGGTTGAATGTGACTAATCAAGATCTTCGAAATAAATCAAAATTAGAGAAACACATCACAAAGATGCTTCTTATCTTGATCCTCTAGGTGAATCAGCTTCAATATCTAAGTATGTACAATGCAGAAGGCTATAGTGTGCTGGGTATCATCCTAGCACACATAAATGAGAAATGAGTTTGATTCAGTGACAACACTGACAACTAATGTCTTTTGAGATATGTGACCTGTCTGAGATGTCTGTTTGAAGATAACAAATACGACACAGATTATGGCAGACCCAAGTCCTTCTAGTTATTGAACATTAAATGAAATGATTTAGCCCAAGGGAATTAGATACCTGCATATGAAGAAATGAATTAGGATGTGTTCAGGACAACCTGTGAGTGCTGAATGTGACTGACTTGATAAAATATATCCTTCAGCCGATCTGCTGAAAGGCGACAGATCTTTGTCAGTATAATCCTAGCTCCTGATTTACTATAAGACTATAGATGTCTATATGAACTCTTTTTCAAGTGCTTAAGCATTCAGCCAATCATATTCAACCCAGGATGTTACTTTAAAATATAGTCACAGATATTGGCACTTCAGAGGAACATGTTCTCATTGAGTGTTAGACCTGAGACAAAAGATGGCCAGTCACCTAATGAGATCTTTAAGAGTCTGTCTAAACAATGGAAAAAAGTAGATCAAATCACTTCCACTAGTGCTTTTTTGGGTTTTAATGACATATCAGGGTTAAAATAAAACTTGGAGCAAGAGTCCCTTGTGTCTCCATCCCTAACACCCACTCCAGGCCTTGAGTTACTTAATTCCATACTCAGAGAGCAATAAAAAATAATAATAATTAAAAAAAAAAGCAATCTGTTAGGAAGAAGAAGAAGAATAAAAAAGCTTTTTTTGCCTTCTCTTGTTCTCTATTAAAGAATGAACATTAGTTCATGATCTTAAATATCTGTCACCACATCATCTGTCTTGCCTGAGTATCAAGACACAGTTAGTGGGTAATAAATGCCCTCTAACTGAAAGAGAAGGAATACCCCATGTACCAAACTGTCAGAGAATTTTCTGCTTCATGCAACATTTTATTATGTTAAGTAAGTCTATATAGTTTTCACCAGAGGTTGTTTGTTTAACCTCTGCCTTATGATATATTTGTCAACTCGATTACCTTTTCCATGAATACTGTTTCAGCCAAAAAGCATTAAAAATGGTATAAATCAAATTTTTATTTTCCTCTTTTTTTCTAATATTTAATTACCTGTTCTCTTTTTTTTCACCTTTCCCCCAGGTTCCGTTATTTTGCTCTCACACATAGATTAGCTGAGGAATAAAGCTGGCTCCAAATCTAATTCACAGTTCCTTTGGGACATACCAAGAGCAACCATTTAAACCACGTTTTCTCCAGCTAACCAACACATGGTTAATTTCTGTGGTTGTCCTTTGCTTGGATATGAGATAGAAGTTTGAATGTGAGGTATTTTGTGAAATGAGCTTTTCAGTACCACCCAATCAACTACATGAAGAGCAGTAGCGACACAATGACATTTCAACAGTTAAATCAGGAAAAAAATAAAAAGGCCCACCAAGACTTGAGGGAGAACTCAGATGAATTCTAACACTGTAATTGTGGTAGGTTCAAACCTGGGTGAAATACTTCATACACATAGTAAAGCTAAAGTGGTTACGTCATATGAAATAAAGCAAAACTGTAGTTTGTTACCACACATAATCATTCCACAAACATTTCAATGGCTTTTTAAAAAAGAACTAATAGCAATGGTACATTACTGCTGAAGAAGAATTAAATCTGAGGTTTTGATAGGCTTCCCTTTGAATGTTTCATGAGAGTATGGATGTTATACATATGTTACTAATTCCCTAATAGCATTGAATTAGACACTGTACTTCCTATGTGCCAAAAAAATCCATCCCTCTGCCGGCTCCAGCCTACAGTTACAGTCTAGGAATAAGTCTCATCCTAGTACAACAAAGGTCTCAGTGATGAAGCTATCCTCAATTTCCATACTTTAATTTGACATCTTCTTAAACTGATATAGCTGAACATGTCTGAATCTTCACAGATACTCATGCAAACCAGTGATGATATAGATATACAGTGTTAGTTTCTGTCACTTAAATGCACTCTACCACGAGAAAAACAATTCAATGTGACATGGTTAATTAATTTATCAGTAAAATCAATGCTAATGTGAAATAAGCTTGAAATATGAGTATCATATGCCAAGACAAAAGTGGCAGCAAAAAGGGAGACCAAATGATCAGACTGAGGAGATATCTAAAAATTCCTAGTATAGTGCTTTTTTTGTGCATGTATATTTATAAATAAGGAAAACTACACTCAAATGAAAGAGCTAAACATGGTAGAACACATGGTAGAACACATCTTGTCTACACAGGATGTCATCCTTCTATGATTCTTCCAAAGCTTTTCAGTGACCAGCTATTTTCCCCTAAAAATGCCACACGTTTCATATCAAATACATTTCTGTACTCATGCAACTCCAAGATATCATTAAATACCACACTTTGAGGGTGACATTGTGCCATACCATTCTTATAATGACACAGAAATGGTTCCAGAGAAAAAAAGTGATACTAACAAAAACCATAACTAGAAGACGTGTGAATTACATCTTACTGTATGGCTTCAATTTACATCCTTCTCAAGGCTTATAAAGTAAATTTTCTTAATGAAGGATTATGAAGGAAAATTATATAAAAGTAGTTTTTTTTGCAGATAGTCCATTACTGTCAGAGGGATAAACAGACATGCAATTTTGGTGCCTAACTCTTGAGGATCTGAGAAGAGGGCTCCAGGCCTCTGATCATCTTTGCAGCTCTCCACTGGACTCACTCCAACAACTTCACGTCCTTCATGTTGGGAGTTCCAGAACTGGATGCTGTACTTCAGGTGGGGTCCCATGAAAGCAGAGTAGAGGGGCAGAATCACCTCCCTTGCTTTGCCCTGCTGGTAACATTTCTCTTGATGCAACCCAAGATGCAGTTGGCCTTCTGGGCTGCAAGTACCCACTGCTGGCTTATATTGTCTTTCATTAACCATCACCCCCAAATTCTTCTCCTCAGGGCTGCTCTCAAGCCATTCCCTGCCCTACCTGTATCTGTGCTTGGGATTGTTCTTTGGATCATTTATATCACTCTCCTCTGGGCACACTTCAGCTGGTTCATGTCTGTATTCCAGCATGAGAAAATATTTAGTTTCCTTCAACAATTAAATAAAAGCACGCCTAGTAGAAACACTCCAAAATGAAGGCTGATTAGAACTAGAGAGAGAGAAAAAAACAAACAACAACAACAACAAAAAAAACAGGACAAACATTTCTGAACTTTATGGAGCATAACTTGATGCTTGTGAAGCTCTCTAAGTGCTGAGGCCAGTGAAAAGACAATTGCAGTGATAATCAGCTGAAATTATGTGCTTGTCTTCCATGAAAGATAAAATTGGCAGTTTTAGTCTGTGTATATAGAAAAACTACAGGTTAGATGAATTCAATTTTTTACTGAAAATGAAACATGATAGGGTACGTTGGAGAAGAAGCTAGGATTTCAGTGTTGATGAAACACAAGGTAAAGATGATTTCCATATCTGGGGAAGCCCCGGTCACTAAGCATACTGATGTATTCTGAATGTGGTCCGCACATGAAAGTGCAAGTGCCTGATAGTTCACAGCTTCCAGAGCCCTCTGTGAAACAAAAAGACTGCTTCTAAGAACACTTAGAATTATGAAGCTGCCCACTGATGAAGATGAGAGAAACTTACAGTATATGGAAAGTTCTCTCGCAATGTATTTGAAAGCAGACCTAGGAAACTCTAAACTTTAAAATAAATGAATAAGTAAAGCTTTGTAGAATCAAACAGAAAAAGTTACTTGGTGCATTTTTTTTCCAGCAGAAATGTCATGCTTATTCTTTTCCTGTGAGTAAGATGGAGTATTTGGACACTGCTAACTGTTGTGAAACATGGTTTCGTAGCCAGAGGCTAGGAAATACAGACATAGTATTTGTTCTCTGATTATAGCCACTGTGACTTGTTAATAAAGCCAACATAGGAAGCCATTAATAATCACTTACATCCCCAATAACATAGCAATTGACATGTGTGAATTAAAGGAGAAGGTACCTGGCTGTGGTTCTTTTCCAGATATCTGAAGTTCACTTAATGCAAGTGTCATAAATCAACAACAAGACATACTGGCAAAATGGAGTACTCAGATGAAACTAGCACAGTTCAAAGCCCCTCCTTTGATGAGGAAGAATTCACATGATTTACAGACAAATATAACTTTTGTCAAATTACAGCTGGGTTCCGGTAACCTCTCAGCTGAGTGGAGAGGCTCTGGGAAATGTGCAGTTTGCAAAGCACATTCTGAAACAAGCATAAAAATTTTGTATTGCTACAGAGCAAGTCCCATAAATAAGACAGACATTCAGTCCAGATCTGCTGATGTAAGAATCACTGCAGACATGTCAGACGATGAGATGACAAGAGTTAAATAGAGGCAGTCTGGCTGGTAAAAGGTACTCGACTTCCATTTTATCAAAAAAATAAAGCCTTACTTAAAATTTGAAACAATAGCCTAGAGAGTTTACTGATGCCACATGAAAAGAGTCAATTTGCTGCATTTATGAACTGCATCTGAGTGTTCAGACTAGAGGAAATGTAAATTACACATATCCCTTGTAGCAAGAGATGACACAGAAGGATTCTTTCTTCCCAATCACACTCTTGACTAGAGCTGGGAGTTACTCTGGAGTTGTACTGTTCAGTTCATTGCTTATGTTCATCTTTTATTGGCTTTAATCAGAGTTTCGTGATTATAACTAATAAGATAATAAGTCCCTAAGTACTCAAAACTCAAGAGAAAAATACAGCAATCAGGTGGGATTCATCTGATCTAATCTCAGCTGCAAGGCATCTAGACTCATCCCTGGCTAGTATTTATTTGTAGTCAGTGAAAACAAAGGCACTTCCAAAGAGAAAATCAACTCAGTTGCCTTAGGACCTGGTTCTGTGACATGTTCTATTCTCTTCTGGTGACATCTCTGTTTCTACACTGACTACAAAGTAAACCTGGATAACTCACTCAGCCAAGATGGCTTTGTTTCATATGGCTAAGATCATTGCCTATCAACACCCATGCGGGTGAGTAGTTTTGCAGATTTCCGTAACTGCACGTTGATGACAAGTCAATTTCTTTACTTATGTGACTAAAGCCAAAACGTGACCAGAGAAACCCAAACATTTTAGGCACTTACATAAGGGTGAAATAATAATAAACTTTACTGTAGTAAAAATCCTTACTACTTATCTAGTTAAAAATGTAGAAAATCACAAAAAATCTCAGGATATGCTATTATGTCATAATATGCTATTATGTCTGCATTCAGTATTCATGGGAATTTTGTTAAGAAATTTTGTGTATGGTATCTTATCATAGAATGAAAAGAACCACAGTGATCATCTACTTCCAACCCCTTGCTATATGCAGGGTCACCAACCACCAGATCAGGATGCCCAGAGCCACATTCAGCCTGGCCTTGAATGCCTCCAGGGATGGGGCATCCACAGCCTCCTTGGGCAACCTGTTCCAGTGTGTCACCATCCTCTGTGTGAAAAACTTCCTCCTAATATCTAACTTAAGCCTCCCCTGTCTCAGTTTAAAACCATTCTCCCTTGTCCTATCCCAATCCACCCTCTTAAACAGCCGTTCCCCCTCCTGTTTATACGCTCCCTTCGAGTACTGGGAGGCCACAATAAGGTCTCCCTGGAGCCTTCTCTTCTCCAAGCTAAACAAGCCCAGTTCTCTCAACCTTTCCTCATAGGAGAGGTGCTCCAGCCCTCTGATCCTCTTAGTAGCCTCCTCTGGACCCACTCCAAGAGCTCCACATCCTTCCTGCAGTGGGGGCCCCGGGCCTGGATGCAGTACTGCAGATGGGGCCTCACAAGAACTGAGTAGAGGTGGACAATCACCTCCTTCTCCCTGCTGGCCACTCCTGTTTTAACGCAGCCCAGAACACAGTTGGCCTTCTAGGCTGCAAGTGCACACTGCTGGCTCATGTCCAGCTTCTTGTCCACCAGGACCCCCAAGTCCTTCTCCACAGGGTTTCTCTCAAGAATTATAACTGTGTAGTAAGTTTGGACTAGT
Source organism: Perdix hodgsoniae (assembly GCA_035772895.1). Classification (NCBI taxonomy): domain Eukaryota; kingdom Metazoa; phylum Chordata; class Aves; order Galliformes; family Phasianidae; genus Perdix; species Perdix hodgsoniae. The sequence goes on along the minus strand of JAPSGF010000024.1, from coordinate 1,081,780 downwards.
AAAAGTTGTGTTAGTGGAAATTAATTCTGTGAGCCAAAGAGTACATCTACGGCATTAAGTGTTTAGAGTTAGAGCTTCTGGTACTGAGATGTGTTTGGAGTCCTCTGATGTTTGGTTCTAGAAATCCACCTTCAGAATTCTGTCCACTACAGACATTATTCAAACCAGCTAGGATGGTTTGCTCCTATTCTCCTGTGTGCTGCTGAAGCTGGATATATCTGCCTTTAGGTTTCAGTCCCTTTTTTCATGGGAATTTTTTTCTCTGCTCACTGCAAGCTAACAGTTCTGCATCAATCCCCTTACTAGAGTACATTTTACTACAACCTGGAGATTTCATGTTGGTGCCTCGGGATCTAGGGGGTCTAAAATGAAGGCAAGGATTGATTTAAAACATACTTAGAAAGAAGTGTTAATGAACTGTTAGTAGTTTAAATTTCTCTCCAGTGGTGCTGTCAGTACAGCACCACCATAACTGGACTTTACAGGACATATCCTATGTACTTAATCTTAAGTAGGACAGTCACCACATGGAAGGTGCCAGGCCTTTATGCCAAGAAAACTGACACTTTAAGCCAGATACACTGACACTTAAATTCCTTTTTCAGGTGTTGAAGGCAGGTTCCTCTGAATAAAAGGTTTTAAAGACTTAAGAAAAAGATCTGCCCTTCCATTTTAGTACTATACAACACCTGATTTAGGCAATCTGAATAGGTGTTTAGGTGTATGAACATGTACCAAATCAGTCAAAGCTGCACAGAGAATCTGTACCAGAGGCAAGAAATGAACTTGGATTTCCTGACTAATTTAGTTTCTTTTCCAAAATTCTTTTTTCCTGGTCAATAAACTGTGTAAATGCCGTTATTTCCTTACTAATAATTTAAGGCTATATCAGGAAGTCAGTTTTTTTCTAATACATACAGAATATTAATCTGATACTGCCTCACCTTTTAGACTAAAAACACACTGGCTCTAAACTTAAGAGTCTGCTGGGAGTCAATAAGCTACTTCAGAAATCTGTAAAACGATCCTGGGATATTGTGAAAACCATACAGTTCTTTTAAACTCATCCTGTATGTGGTGATCAAAATTAGATTTTCTGAAATATAAGATTTTACATTTCCCTTTCACATAAGAAGCAATTAGTTTGTTACACAGCAACATACATACTAAATCAGATTTTTTTTTCTACTGTTGAGTACCTAAAAAATGATAGTATTGATAGTATTATATGGTTGTATCCTAAAATTTATGTAGCTTTGTACCCAGCTTTCTTATGTCCTGCACCTGGCAGATGAATTTAAATGGTAATCTGCTACTAAACCAAGAAATGTGCTAATTAAAATAAGCCATAAAACTGCCACAAGATAATGAAGAGTAAATATATTATTTAATCAATAAATTGCTGATAGAAAATCAGTGTAGAATTAGAAGATACATGGATAAAGTTACCAGACTTATCTCCCTTTAATAATCATGGACTAATCAATTAATAAATTAATTACAATGGTGAAAACGCTTTTTTATTTCTTACTCTGTTTTCTTGGATCATTTACAACAGTTTCAGAACAAAATATAAACCTTTATTGTGATAAAATTAATACAAAGGTTTTGAGACTCAACTGTTATCACAACAGAGTATAACACAAACTAAAGCATGCAGTCAGCCAGTAGACTTTGCCTCAGGCCAACATTTTTTATTCAAATAATAACCTATATTTTTAGAAACTTAATCAAACTTGACTAAGTTTTAAAGAGCCTGTCATATTTCTAATAAGCTTTTTCAATACCTTATGATCCTCATCCTCAATGTTTAATTTTAATGTTTATTCTTATTTTTTAAAAATAGCTTCAAATTGTATTGGAGTTGCTTGATCTCTTTATATCTTTATTATTACTATTTTTTTATTGAGGAGTCCTCTCTTACTCAAATGCTAGCCTCATCTGATATGAGTGCTGTGCTTGTAAGAATTATTATTATTATTTTTTTTTTAAACTTAGTCTTGGCTTAAATGTTGTCACTGTTTGGACTCATGATATTAAGGCTACATGGCCCACCTTCAGCCCTAGAAGAGACAGACCTTGCCTTTTGGGAATCTGAATAGCAAAAGTAACTAAGTACTTCATATCTTTGAGCAACCAAATTTATACTAGACTCGTATGTTTTAACCTGCGCCCTCTCTTTCTTTTAAAAAAATGTTGATATAATTGGATATGTATGATAGGGTTTGGGGGACCATCAAATTCTCTGAGCTCTTCACAGGTGAAAAGTTCTTCTAGTGTTTGTCTCTAAAACAGGATTTGCAGAAAGTTGGAGATGAAACACGATGACAATTATATACACCAGGTTTCCTATAGGGGCAAAAGAACACAATGGAACAAAAAAATGGCCAGGGTAGCATCTTGAATCTCTCACAGAACAAAGGTGTGAAAATGTGACTTCTCCCAGGAACACTTATTGAAGAATTGGTTGCATCTTGATGCAAAACAATGTAATAAGATGCAGCAGTACTTACATTCCATAGTAGTGCATTTCTTCAGAATTATCAGAGAAAGGCAGAACCAAGGAAAAAAGTGAGCAAAGAAGGAATCCTGGCTGATAACACTAGAATATAAAATTTCTTTTCCCCATTAAAACACTTGTCTAGCTCTCAAATAAAACATCACAAGCACACTGAAGATTAAATAATTTCAAAGCGTTTTGGACTGGCTGTGATATTTTGGAATCTCCACTGAGTTTTTTATCCAATAAACCAAAATTCATAACTTGTTAACTCTTGTTATATTTTCATTTTTCTTCTTAGAACATTAAAATGAAAAAAAATAAAGCAGGTTGGTCAATTAAAACATCTTGTAAAAATAATTGACAATAAAAAGACGAAAGGCATTGCTATAGAAATCTTAACATACACTGATCAGTGGGAAAAGGCAAACACAGGCAGAATATTAGGGGGGAAAATTCCTGGCACAGTGACCCACAGGAATGTGGGAAAGTGTCAAAAACCTCATTTCTCGTGGTATTTAAATCCAGACTGAACAGAATGCTAAAAACTGCGCTGCTGGGAATAATCTTATATTAACTTGGGCATCGATTGGAAGATTTAATAGATCTTTTCAGATCTGATTATTATTAGTCTAACATTCCCAGCTGCTTTGGCCTCCACAGACTCTTCAATCTACGTATTTCTTTCCTTACAATTGACTAATAATAGCACATTTACCAGTGGCCCATTAACACAAGTGTAGTTTTTATTAGGATAATAATATGTTGGCAGGTGATTAAAGCTTTCTTCTTCATATTCCTCTCAAAAATTCAAAAGTAAAAATGCGTTTGTGTAGCTGAGACACACTTGAACTAATGGTACTTGAGTTTAACACAGGTCCTCCCACTTTGACATGACTGACAAGTAGATACAAAGAACTTTTTTTCCCCTAAATTACCTAATAAGTGTGATTAGGCCTTGAGGAAAGCTTATCACTACTTGACAACTATTTGTTCTCCTTTCTGTGCAGGAAGTGCTTCATGTTTTGTAACTGACCTTCATTGATTTAGTTGACATTCAAAGAGTGCTGCTGTTGCCCACTCAAATACAACTCAAGGAGCATGGTTATGACCATTTATTTAATGAAGCTTTATACATCCTCTGCAGTGTGTTTGTGTCTTCTCAGAGAGGAAGCATTACTGTAGGGGGACCACCTGCCTCCATGAAATAGAGGGAGCTCAGGTTAATTCTGGCTAACTTTGGGTTATCAAGTGACTCGTAGAGTTCAGCTCATTGCATTTGCATTTAACTTCTAAATATACACCCAGATCAATTGGCAAGCTGGAAGACTGACATACAAATGTTGGAGCCTTTGAAGCAGCATAAGTGAAAGTATCCCTGAATGACATCCAGTCTTATTCTTGTAGCATGTCTCAGGTAACAGCATTTTACAGCTGTTAGGTGAACCCACTGCTATCTGGTAAATTTTGGGACAGTAATGTTATTTAATATTGGATATGGACTTTGATAGTGTTTTTGTCATTGCTCAGGTCCTCTGGTTAATATTCTGTTAAGAAAACTGATTTTTAAATATTAACATCTCAATAGTACCTTAATTTGTAATTCAGTTAAGGGATATCAGAAGATTCAATGGGTTCTTATTTTACTGTAATAGATGTATACTGAATTTTCATATCAGTAAGGTGGATCCTCTGTCTTCTGATTCTACCAGCTTCCCTGATGGGTGAATATTTTCACTCTAGGATGAAATATTTCCAGCACTGCTGGTTTCAGCCTCTTCTTTAGCTTTCTATAATGGAAAAGAGTTACAAAGTCAAAGATCAGTTGGCAGAACTTAAAACTAGATGAATCTTTACTGTTTGGAAATTGTCTTTTGAACCACGTGTATGGATGTAGAAATGAATTAATAAACTACAGTGTAAATGTATGTCATGGTTTTATGATTTTTGGTCATCAGTATTCCACACCAGTGT
>JAPSGF010000024.1:1045273-1072306 GCA_035772895.1 Perdix hodgsoniae | reverse complement strand
CCTGCTGGTCACGGAACTGGGCCGGACCAGCCCATAAACCGTTGACAATGTAGTTGAGGAATCAATGCAAGATGTCAACTTTAGAACAGAGAAATAGAAAGAAGGAATATAATAAAAATTCTATCCAGGGAAGAAAGTTTCCTTAAAAAACAAACAAATAAACAAAAACACTTAAAGAAAAATGGGACAACTTAAAATGCATTTACCATTTTTTAAAAATTATATATATCAGCTAAACTAATTTTTTAAAGACATTTTTGTGGGTGGTTGAAATAATATTTGTATGGGTTTTTAAACTTTTGGTTTAATTTATCAAATAGTCTTGCATTATATCAGTAAAAAATCTGCAGTGTTCAAAAGGCCTCAAAATATCTGACTTCTGAACAGTAGTTTAGTTATTGGATAGTAAACCATTATAGGAACACTGAATATAAGGCATTAGGAGTAAATTCCAACTGTAAGAAATTTTTCTCAAAAACACCTGCTTTAAGGTTTAGCAAAATAGAAAGGCCAACTATAACTTTCGGGTTGATGCCCTCTACAGTCTTTCCTACCTACACTCCTGTCAGGAAACAAAACCTGTATGCATAATTTTTGTAGTTTATTAGTCATAATGCTTTACTTGTGTATGTTTTTAAAAGGAGGAAATCATCTTTGGATTAGCAAATTACGAGTTGCTTGTTGGACACAAGGAGGAAAGCCAAGTAATACACTCTGCATGAGATACTGACTTTATGGGAAGGGTAACATTTGCACTAATCACAGAGTGTACCTGAGAATTATTACCCTGCTGTAACGTGCTCTCCTTGTAGCTTGTGGACAGAAAAATGACAAAAAAACAGTAATGTAAAAAGCAGAATAATGAGTGTAGACATGTAACAGTATCATAACATGTCATCTGGCAGGGTGCCTCTGCATTGTTAGATGGTGATAGGGTAGTGATATTGACAAGGGATAATGTCTTTAAACTGAAGAAGGGGAGATTTAGATTAGTTGTTGGGGAAGTTTTTGACTGAGAGAGCAGTGAAGTTGCCTAGGGAGGTTGTGGATGCCCTGCTCCTGGCAGTATCTAAGGCCAGGTTGTTTGGAAATAATGAAGGGAACTGCAGCGGGTCTTGTCCTCAGGCCCAAAAATCGCCATGATGGTTTGGCTTCTTCCATACTTGTAAACTTTCTGACCCTCTGAACTGCGTGGCTGCCTCCAGCTGCTTGTTGGGAAAGGTTTGCTCTATCTCTAAAGTCGTGCCTGGAAATCTGCTAGACTGTTATCTTGTGCAGACTCCATGTGTGAAAGATACCATCCCTGCTGCTAAACTGGGCTGAGTTTCAGTCTCTTGAAAGGGTTTGATTTAGTAATGAAAGTAAGAGCAAACTTTTACTGCTCACCTGTGCTGAAATCAGTCTCACAGCTCCTGTGCCAGGCTTTGCTCCTTGTTCTGCAGTCACTGCTTCTTGTCATGTGCAGACGCGCTGCCATAAGAGGAGCACAATTTGCTGCTCTGTTCCCTATCCTTTTACTCAACTTGTATACAAGTTGGGTGGGATCCTCTCACTTCAACATCTGTGTGTTGGCATTCCAATCTGACACCATTTATACTTAATGGGGAGAAACAGACAGTTTGGCTTGCTATTCTAGCCTCTCTGAGAAGTCTGTGTTAGGATAAGATCAGTCACACCCAGGAAGCACCTATTTATCCCCAAAGGAAGTCTCCAGTGATAAGGTCAGAAGCAAAAGTCTGTATTTTAAACACATCTGTTTCAGCAGATCAGTTTGCCTTTCCTGCTTCCTTGTTAATTTGCACTGTTACTTCCATCACCCTCCAACCTCATTGCTACAACGGAGAGAATGCAACCAGCATATAAAAAGGCTCAGAGACATAGTTAGTGGCTAAGAAGTTGTGTTTATCTCACCAATCCCGTCAAAGCTGTCTGTGCGTATTAGACTTGTAACACGGTCAGTGTGAACTGTAGCTTTATGGGACAATATACATGCTGTCTGCCCTTTTACATTGATTCATCCAAACTTTATCTATAACCGTTAAATAGATCTGGGAGTGGAAAAACAAACGTCGACCATCTGCTCCATGTTATTTATGATGATTTCTTCAATTAAGTCCAATTAACTTGCTGTCAATGATTAAATGTAATGGGTAATAATAACTTGACTTCATCATTACCACCAGTATTATTAGCTCATTGATTGCAATAATTTCAAAAATTACCCATCAGAATAAAATATGTTTAGCACCTGGTTTGTCTGTTTAGGAACATCTGCTATAAATGTGTGATATATGTGGAATTTAATGTCTCTTGATGTGAAAGGGAAGCATATAATCTGTACTTTGAGAGTCAGTGCTGGCACAAATTTATTGTGAGACGATGAGAGAATCAAATAAAAAACAGTCCAAAATTTATTGCCGGACTCTCAGAACTGTCAGAACAGGAATGGAAATATTGTATATTTACCAGACTGAATTTTCATGTCTGGCATGGCGAGATGTTTTGGTTAGATGTTATCTGAATTTATGCGCCTACGTTATACTATAACCTGTTCTTATGGAAGAATTAAGAGTAGGTATGCAGATTGCTGGATGCCCAGCTATCAACAGGCTGCTCGCTAGAGGTAGATGTTTTTCTCCAAATGCCCTGACTTTGTTAGTTTGTCCTTGCTTAGTGTATTGCATAAAGACATTACAGCCATGAAATTGAGCAGGGACATGATTTAGGGGAGGGTTGTTAGAGTTAGGATAGTATGGTTAGGTTGTGGTTGGACTTGATCTTTAAAGTCTTTTCCAACCTGAGCAGTTCTGTGGTTCTATGATTCTATGAGCTTTAAAGGTTTGTCTAATCTTCTTAAACACAGTGTTCAGCAAGTGAAAGCAATCTTTGTTTACCTTCCTATCTTGCACCAGCAGCTGTTCTGTCTAACTATACTCCTGCTTTGCTCAATGCAGACAAATGTATTTGTCCATGATTAACTGCATGTGCCATCCCCTAAGTTTGCCATGTGGTTTAGGTCAAGTGTCTTACCGTCATGCAACTCTAGTTTCCCTGTAACCATATGGAAATGCCATGGAATAAGTGCTGTCTGGAACAGCTCACAGCAGACTCTGTTCAGACGACTAATGATTCCCCAATCTTTAAGTGTGCCAGTTAGTTCCCTTTCCTGCAAGCAATCTTTTTCTTCAGCATCATGAATTAAAGGACCGAATTCTCCTCTGATTTACATCCTTTGGTGGGGTTAATGGCAATATTTACAAGAGCACACTTTGGCCTTAATTATATTTGTAATTTTCCTACGTACTCCCTCAGAAATGGTCAGAATCAAGATTTTATTTTCACAAACATCTAATAAACAAATCCCAGTTTATGATTCCTGAAAAATGAAAAATTTGGAGAAAAACTAATAAAATGTCTGAATGTCTAAAATGTCTATTTATATGCTGAATGTCTGTTCATTGGCTTGCCAGATCTGAGAAACATTAATTATGGCGGTGTATTTTTGTGACTACAAGGATTTGAGCCACACTTTTTTTTAAACCTAACTCAGTTTCGGAAAAACAAGTAAGATTTTGGCCGGTCTTACCCCTTTTCTAATGTTTCATTGCCCATTTTCCCCAATTTTGCCATCTGGAATGTAAATCAAGAGTGGTTTGTTGTTTTCCTTTAAAAAAATGTATCTTATCAAATTTTCATTATTTGGCTATTTAACAAAATGCAGATTGGTAAGGTAATGCTTATTTGGTGTGATTATTTCATTGGATACTTGGCGCAAAGTCTTCAGGAAATTTAGTAGTCTGGTCTTTAAGCCTCTGATCTTTTTCCATTGGCTTTTCTTAAGAAATATTGAAGAACCAGAAGCTAAATGGCTTCATGGATATTATTTGACAGCTAGCTTTCAGGCAAAGTGTGAAGTTTCCCAACCAAAGCACTGATTAATCTCTTTCTCTGAAGCACTGTATGTTGGAGAGGGTAGTAGGCATTATCTCGCCTATCACATGTATGAGGAAACCAATTCTAAGGTCTTCAAGTGGTTTCCTAGCTCAGCAGTTCTTGTTTCCAGTATTTTCACAGCCTGTCACTAGATTTAAGAGTCAGGTTAGATTTTCACTTGGAGTTTAGTTGATTTACTACAGATGGAGAAGGAATACCATATATTTTCAACACACACACACACACGCACACACACAAAATTGCTAGATTTGTTCTGCTGCTGTGTAGTCTTCCCTGCAAAACAAGCTTTGAAAAGTGCTTCTTCTCAAAAATCACTCTGCAAAAGGAGGAAGGACGCTTATCTCACAGTGATTTCATCATTCTGATCCTCCATTCTTACAGTTTGACTGCTGCTCCTGCACCAGACCAAATTCAAATGCCTGGGAGATCCTGCACTGCACCAGACAAGAAACAAAGAAAACACAAAGAAAAAGTAAACACCTCACCCCACAACAAAAAACTAAGGTGTTTTTCTCTGCAAATACAAAGAGGTTGTTCACAGATCCAAAATTGACCCTAAAGTACTTTAGCTCTGATGCCGGTGCAAAGCAGAAACATCATTATTTCAGAGAGCTGATTGCTCATGTGAACATGAAAAATGCAAAATGAATCAAGCTCTTTTTTTTTTTTTTAATCACTGATATTTATCTACCTAAAATATACATGTTGATTGAGGTGCATTTTTAATAGATTATATCCAGAAGGTGATCAAGAAAGTCTGTCTAAATTACTGTCTAAATTTTGTATGAAATATTTTATTGTTGGTGAAAAGTGCTCTTCCTGTGTGTGGTGTTTAGGGATGTCTGCTTGATTTTGATCAGAAATTCCTTCAAAACCTGAGACAATCACAATATTTTACTTGGATTTTTGGCTGCTGTGCTGAATTTAGTGCATTTTACAGGAGTATGACCCAAGCCCTGTAATCCCAGAATCTCACAGAGGTTCTTCCTTCAGGATCTGGTAATGTATCACCTCCTCTTATCGAGGCTGGATACCAGGGATCAGTACTTTTACTCTGTAAAAGCAGAATTTTTACATGCAATTAATTTAAATTTTTTTTAATGGTTGGATTTTTGTTTTTTGCTTTTTGTGGAGAATATAGGAATTCCAGTCAGCTTCTGTCATTCCTAAATCAATCTCCTCTATTTAGTGGTAAACATAACTCACTTTGTCTGCCTCATGTAAGCTGTTCTTCTCAGTGGTTGACCATATGCAGTGAAGAAGCGTTTCCTATCATACTCTTCCACTGCACTGATGGAGGGGACCAGCATCACCACTACTGAAGTGCAATACCCACCACCTCACTGTGCTCATATCCACTGTTCGGTATTCATAAACATTCAGCAAGCAACTATGAATGTCAATCGGTGCCATCTTTTCCCCATAGAGGAATTCAGCGACATACCTTTGATTCCATGTCAGATGCCATTTTGTAACATTGCAACATAATCTAACAGGATATTGGTAGGAAGGTTCAACCTGTACTGCCATACCACCCCCATCTTCCTCTGATTTTGCAGGTCAATGTAAAATAAATGCATTTTTTTTGCATTGCATTTGGAGCAGTGCTCATAATTACATTCAAAAGCCCTGGCAACATCCTTGTCTTTTATACTGCCAGAGCAGCTACTTTCCTATTAGCAGAACACAGGTGATGTGTGTATGCTTTCAGTGTAGAAGCAGATGACAAGGCAGGATGGATCTGGATCACAGTATTATAAAATATTTTACCCTGATATAATACATTCACAACCCAGATATTTTTAGCTGTTAAATATCAGTGTAGTCAGTTGAAGTCAATAGAGATGCGCTATTAATTTCAGCTGTACCTCTCTCTAACCTCAGCTCTGAATTTTGTGTAAGATTTCTTTGGCCTCTCCCTTTCACACAAAATCTTCATTAGAATTAATGTCTGGCTCTACAGGCAAAGAAGCAATGGAAATAAAAGTTTAATTTTCAGGAAATAGTATATTATTGCTTGAGACTGACTTATGAAATAAAGGTAAATACCCAGTGTTAAAAATAAATAAAATTACCAATCATTATGGTGTCCACCCAAACATCAGCTATGTAGGTCAATAAATAACACACGTAGAACAGAAATGATGAACATAAATTAGTACTTAAGGGTAAATAAAAGATTAGTCAGCTTGTACACCCTATGTTAGTCCAACTGCAATGTTGAATAAAGTGTAAAACAAGGGATTATATGGAAAAAAAACTGATAAAATCAACACCACTATAGCTGCAGTTTTGAAGACAGATATTGCATTCAAAACTGTGATAAAAAGTACTGAAAGCCTGTATACCTTGTAGGATAAAAAACATATTGAATACATACTCTATTTGCAGCATTTCATATAGCAACCAAAAGTAAAAGAATCTATTTCTTCATTAACTGTCTTAATGCATCCGTTTGGAAAATCTGCTTTTCAATACAGCCTTTGAGGCCTGGATTTCCTCTCTTGTTTAATTGCACTTTTAAAATTTTGTCCTGTTTCACTGCAGCATTGAAGGAAGAGTCAATCTACTGATTGCTGTGCAGCCTGGGTTTCCACACTGTTATGAGCTTTAGGCCACGAAAAATGTTTCCCAGTAATGTGGCAGTCACCATGTTGGAAAGAGATGCTGAAGTGAAGAGCTAGAGATGCTCTCCTGCAGTGCAAGGACTTGTTTCTGAAAATCTGTTGGAGAAAATAGTGCTTGCTGAAGAGGTCATCTGTTAGAGAAGTGAGAACCTCTATGCCTAACAAGCAACATACATTTTTGTCTGAATATTTAGCTCTTCTATAGACCCTCACATTCCATGTTTCGCAATTTTAACTCTTTTAACCTCATTAAACCTATAAGTTTTGTTACTCTTCTTTTGCAGACTTCCTGTTTAAGGGTCCCAGTCTTTGCTGAAACCCTGTTGTATTGAGCATAAAGACACAGATAGGAAGTATTTTTATTTCTATATATAAGGTTACACTAGTTCCAAAGAAGGTGGAGAAAAGGATGGATGGATGGAAGACGTAGAAGTAAGACTGTGTATCTATAAGCAATTGGAATTGCTCACCCAAATCAATTATCGTAAAAATAAGTAAAGGTAGGATAATGTATAAGTAAACCCAAATTTACTATCAAAATTCACTTAAGACTTGAGTACTCATTTTTAATATCTTTTTCTCTCATTTTATACAACATCTATATTATACGTAAGAGAAGATCCTAAGGTATCTTTCAGTTATTCTACTTGGAACACCTTTCTAATTTAAAAAAATCCCAATCTTTCTTTCATATTTTTAAACTATGTTTCTACCCAGTATGTTTTTTGTCTTTCAGACTCATGTCCTACTTTATACATTAATTCAGTGTATGACTGAGTGTTGCCATGAACAGCCATTAAGTTCCCTTTTTTCATATTGTGGGGGATGGTTTCTTCAAGAAACCCCAGTAGATCAAGTCTATTGTTTATTTATCACTGGCATTTATAGAAAGCTAAACACAACCTGCTTGATTCCACACTGCTTGCACTTAACCAAACCACTTTCCCAGGTGTTCTGCCTACTGCATAGTTTAAAGTTTCCAAGATTTCCCTTCAACAGATGTTAAACTCACTGGTCTCTAGTTTCTTGGTCTTTAATCTCTTGACCCTTTTTAAACTAATGGAGTTGTATTTGCCGCTTCCTAATCCTCCGGAATCTCCTTCTCAGTTTTAAGAATGTCAGTTAATTTCATGCCTTTTACCAATGCTTGTGAAATCATGTTATTTGGACCTGGGGCTTTATCTACTGTTAGTGCACTCATTTTTGTTTTTCTAATAGGAGATTTTGGCTTTAATTCTACACTGCCTTCCTTTTGTCTCTGGAAAACTGATCCATTGTTCAGTTAGAGCACTGTTCCACCTTCTTCTAAGACAAAAAGAATAACTGTTTAACAGGTTATTTTATTCCCTTGTGCCTCGATCCTAAGACAAAAAGAGAGTAACTGTTTAACAGATATTTTTATTCCCTTGTGCCTCCAATGGTAATCTTTACTTGCGCAGAGGAAAATGAGATTGCAGAAAGGCAGTTCCCATACATCTTGCTATCCTCAGTGGGACTTGAGCATTTCCAGCATTACTCTAGAAATGTGAAGCCATATCAAAAACCCCTGAGTCTGATAAAAATTGTGAGATAGCCAAAAGTTAAGAATGGTTGGGTAACACATAGATAAATGGTCTTGCTGCTTTTCTTGGGTTTCTTTTCTTCAAATAAGGTCTTAGTGAAGGAAAAACGTACAACTCACAGACCAAATAAGAGTGCTGTTGTATTGAAGCCCACATGTGTAGAAGGGAAATGTGCTGGTATATTCTCCTTGATAGCTGAAACACTTTCTAGGCCACCCTCATTTTTATACAATTATGAAGAGTGTCTCTGAGCATTTTTAACTGAGCTTTTCCAGATTATCCAAATGAGAATTAAAAGATAAAGAAGTTTCAAGAAGTGTATTTTGGCTAGATGAGAACTGTGAAACACTTTTCCCACTGTCAGATTTCACCTTGGTACTTAAACTCTTTTTTTTTTCTTTTTTTCTGTAGTTCCAAGGTGCTTCTGGCCTTATTCCTTGGAATGCCATCTCCTCATAAGTAATAAATTAAGAGATAGGTAGCCCTAAGGGTTACATTTGCTGAAACGTAACCCTTAGGTTACAAAATATGGGCTGCAGCCCATACTTTATCTGATATGAATCATACCTTTTGCTTTAACTGCTAAGTTCCCACTACCTATAAAATCAAGCTCTGTCAGACGTGATCCATTCTGTTTCTGAAGGTTCTATTCAGGCAGTATTTCACTGGAGCAAATGTGGACACATATTCTGGACAATAGAATCGTTTGCAAATTAAAAACTAATTTATTTCCCTAGATCTGCTGGGGATTTCAGGTGCTCTATGTTATGTAACATATATTTTTTATCCTACACCAAAAATATACTAAAATTTTCCCCTTGATGCGTCCAGTTCACTCTTTATTATAGGCAAAAAAAGAACCACTTTCTCTGTTTAATTTGGACTACTCATTTTCTTCATAACTAAACAAGGGAAACCTAAAAAGCATGATGACTCAAGAATTGCTGATGGGTTTAATTCTGTTACAAACTCTTACAGAAACAGAGGACTTTAAATGCAGGATAAATTAATTTTTTGCTTTCAAGCACTGACTGTCATAGGAGTTATTACTGACACTGTATATTGAAAAATAAAGGGACAAATTCTATTCCTAGTCTCAGAATGCCAGCAGTTTCAAGTTCAGTACCATATGTAACAATGAAGAAGAACTTTCAAAAGAGGGAAAGTACAGGAGAAAATCAAATGGGGCATTTAAAGTATGCTTTGTTTGGACTGTCAAATTTCTATGATGATCAAAATCTCCAATTACTCCAACATGCATGTTATATACTTGCCACACTGAGTAATTATTATAGAGAAACTTATAGAATGTTAAACATAAAAAATAAAATAAAATAAAATAAAATAAAATAAAATAAAATAAAATAAAATAAAATAGAATAAATGTAAAAGGACCATAGCCTGAAGACTTTTCAGTCAAAACTGATAGTTGATAACATCCAAGCAGATGTTATCGCTGTTGTTACTATAATGTTTTACCAAGTAGGCATTATTTCCTTTGAAAAAAAATTGGGACCAAGTAGTGGGTTGTGTATTATCTGAGGGTTTGATTTGAGAGGGGTTTCTCTTGGGTTTATGTGCGGAAAAAAAAAAAAAAAAAGAGGTTTTGGAGGCAGCTGCATTCTAAAGGCAGGAAGCAAAAGCAAGTAAAAAAATCTTAAATTGACAACCAGAGGCAAGCTTTGAAGGTTCTGATAAGAATTCATCTGAACTAACTAAAATATTGGAATTTTATATTTTCTTATATTAAGTGCAAAGTATCTGAACATATAGTTAACTAGGTTTCAGATTTCTTTCAAATGTGAACTACTCCTTATTGCATGTATCTGTGTTCAGAACCAGGTCTAGGAACGTAGCACCTACAAACAAGACACTGGTTTCTTACTTCTCAGGTTCCAGTGTTATTCTGAATTTTCATTTTCCATGACCACAAAAATGAGATAATCTAGGGCCACCTCTTCACATATTGTCTTGGCTGATTTTATCATCTATTCATGGCTATTCCATTATATTTTAAACAATATTATGAGTCTCTATCTCAAGTCTGTGTGTGAACAAGTAACTGGATTTCACAGCTACAATATGCCAGGAATAAATAGTCTTTTTTTTTTTTTTTTTTGCAGTAGCATTAATAAGATTTTCTGAGTATTTACATAATTAGTGAATTATCAAAGACCTTGTTTAACTGAAGTTAAAGGCGTCAGCATAAAATGATCTGACCTTGAATTTTCATTTTCAGAATAGATTCACAGACAGAAATATAATAATAGTAAGCATCTTAAATGTTACACGTCGTTTCTGAAAATATAAATTCCAAGGTCATTTAAGCACCTTTGAATGTTTATCTCCATACACTTCAGTCTGGAAACTGTTTTGCAGTCTTATTTCACATTTATTTTCTCTTGAAAATTCTGCAAAAATGTTCTTGTTGCATTAGCCACATGCTAATGTGCTGATCATCTTCTGAATTCTTTTGTCCTGGCATCTCCCACCACCCTCCTTCTTGTTTCTTATTTCTTGTCACTTTTCTGAGCCCCGTAGACCATCCAGATTTAACTAACACTCTCCAATTCTCCACAGAATGCATTCCTGTGTCCGAACATATGCTTCTCATTCTCCAGTATTGTTACGCATTCAATTTTTCCCCCTCCCTTTTTACTGCCACTACCTTGTTGGCATTGTAAAAAGAGAATACTTTTAATAGCCCTTGAACCACTGTCATTACATGCTCCAGACAGCAACCCAGGGTGCAAACGGCACCTCACCACAAGTAGGAAATGAGAAATTCTGAGCTATAATGAGACCTATTGAATTTTTTTACAGCAGCTCAACATAGGCTATTTAGCTCAGGTGTTTCTGTAATGGCAATACACATGGAAAAAACAGAGCTTTGGGCCCTTGAGATTTTTCTTCTTTCTCCCTCCTCCACATGGGAATCTATGTAATTCTTATGAATGAGTCCCTCTACCCTGGCAAGATACAATTTCATGTGTATGCTGAATACCTACTCATGTTACTACATGTAGATCTGTGAGAGTTGGTTGATTCCAGGATTTTCTTTGGTATCCTGCATGATGGGTGCATTGCTCTTACACAGCAACTTCTCTGTGGAAAACACCCTTCTCTTCAATCATTTTCAAGCAATCTTTTAGAATTACTTAAGTAATAAGGTTTTGCTTTTTTTTTGGTTGTTTGTTTTTAATTTTTTCCCGTTAGTTGTTTTTTCTAATAAAAAAGAAATAAACCCTTTCTGTAAGCATATTTAAATATTAGAATGCAAAGCACAGTTGACTCAGCCTTTGGATTCTGCATCCACATCACCTTTTGCAGCTCAGCTGCAAAGCCTGAAGGACTTGAGAATGTGAGGAGAAAGCTTGTCAGGGCCCCTCTGGCTTCATCATAGCTAGTATTTCACCCCATGCGCCCTGAAAGTGGAGGTCATGGCCACCATCTGCAATATGAGACTGGGATGAGGTCACTAATCTAATCATGACCTAAGCCTGTGCTGAAATTCCTGTCTTTGGAGAGACAGATGCAAAAGAAACCAGGTTGGTGGGCCCTAATAAGCCAATTAAATGCATCGCATTTGGTGTCCTCATTCACTACATTTTTATATTCATTTAAATTGTTTCAAGAACATCCAGTAGAGATGCTGGTTTCTTCAAAACAGTCAAAAGAGAGTATAACTTTGATAAGATTGGACCTCAGTGAAAAGATTTTTTAAGACAAAAGTTATGTCCTACAATATATTTGCATAGCTTTTGACCATATGGAAGTATACTTTAGAAAATAAATTTAGGATCAGGAAAAAAATATATATTAAAAATATTTCTGGGTGATCTTGATCCCACTCCTACTTCCCTTCTTGAAGAGAATGATGTATCGATGAAATCTTCGATGCTGTTTCAATTACTGCTAGAATGTTCCCAAGGATGCTCTGTATGGGCAGAGTGTAGGAAAACAAAGGGAGCAGTAGATCCTCTACTGTCATTGATGCACAGTCTGGGGAATTGTTTGTAAAACTGTATGAGAAAAACCTCTGGTGTACATTTAAATGCAATTCTCCTTCAGAAAGATCTAGAATTTCCACTTTGCAGTATCAAAAAATGACTAAATAACTCTGGCATATTTTCAAGTACACGAGGATTGCATGCAATATGATGATAAGTGTCATAGAAATGTGTACATATAAACAAAACAAATAAATAGATATATGAGCTACCTACTGACATCGGGAAAATCATGCCTTCTGGAAAACCTTTTTGATATATAAGGAAGACTAACTATGGAATTATATATTTCATTCAGATCTTTGTTTTTGTCCTTTTGCTTAACAATATGATAGTAATGTCAAGAAAAATGTGTGTTTTTCTAATATAGCAAAGAATACTCATCCAATTGAAGTACTTCATAATCTATGTGGGACTTGTATTCATTATTCATTATTACTTAGTGTCAACAAAAGTGTCTTTAAATATAAAGGCACTTTTTTTTTTTTTTTTTTTTTTTTGGTCCTGAGAAAGCAGATTTGTTTTAAGACCACTGAAATGTATAAACTATGAAGAAGAGAAGAAGCGATATCTCCACTGGACTTCTTATTTTCGACATCTGGCTGTGGTCCACTGGGAGAAATGTAAGTAACAGTTTACCACATGGATTACAAATGTGCTGAATTGCAAGAATGAATATTAAATGAAAATATCCATAGCACCTGCAGCTTGTCTGGGAGAATTCCCCTTGTGTGTTGTGGGTGGGTTTTCTGAAAAACCCCTAGTGAGATGCAAACTGCAACTGCAGCTGCATGTAGTAGCAGCTTGTCTAGTGTTACTGAAGAGTTTGCAGATTCTTTTCCCTTCAATGAATCAACATTGATCAGGGCTGCCAACATGCTAAAAAAAGAAAGAGTGGGAGCAGGAGGAAGGATTACAATAATTAAGATGATTCCTCTGGGTTTTAGATGATCAGGAATAATTTTAAAATAGTAATTAAAAATAAAAGAAAAGAAGAAATAGTAAAAAGGGAAGAAAGAGAAGAAGAAAACAAAAAAGAAAAGGCAAAAGAAGAAGCAGAAGGTGAAAAAACGAAGAAAAGAAAAAAAGGAAAATTAAAAGGGAAAGGAAAAGTGGAGTAATTGATGAATTATAAAGCCACATCAATGCATCTGGATACAAAGCTATGTTTACTCTGTAAAAAAGTCAAACTTGCTTTTTTTCTCAATCAAAACTCCATAACTGTGTGTTTTGCTGACTTTCTATATGTTCTGTATATATTGACTCCACTCAAGGCACATTTGGCTAGATTTCAGGTGCTATGTTAAAGTGAGATTAAACTATGGAGAATGTTTCCCTCTTACTATCATTTTTTAATTTTATTTAAAGAGACTGATCTAATTCTACATGAACATGCCTTGAAAACAGAGTGGCTTATTAGGAAGTGTGATACTCTCCATTTTGGCTTTACCTTCCAAAGAAATAGTGAAGAACAAGCTCTGCATGCTCCACATTTTGTTATCTGGTCTCTCTGAAGAGTACTTGCATGTTTAGACACAGCAATGTGGAAATCAAAGGCAGACCAATGCTGGCAGCACAAAAAGGGAATTACTAGTCTTTCCTTTGGGTTTCATAATGTCAAGATGATAAAAAATATGAATGTCAAGTGGTTCTTTATTCTTTTTTTTTTTTTTTCTGTAAAAAAATAAATAATATTTTGAGATGTAACAGACTGCCAAGTTACTCTATTCTGGAATTTGTGCAGGATCGTGCTACTATTAAAAATAAACATTTACAGACATTTCTTGTACTTCTTTGATACAAGAGGTCTGAAAAGAAAGCCCAGCTGCACAGAGATTAAAAGAGAGTTACATGGCAAATGGTTGTTACCTAAAAGTGTCCTGGGTGGGTGACTACCTCTAAATGCTAAGTTTTCTCTGCAAGTAATACTTCTAGCTTTGGTTCTAGCATGCTGTAAAAAAATGAAGCAAGTTTAAGGAAATCCACTGAATCAAACTGTCTACACACAGTTCCAAGTTTTGCATCCAATGATTTTATATCCCTGTAAATCACAATCTGTTGCTGACAGACAGGATATGGAAAATACCAGCTCAGTAGTGGAGAGTCCAATTGGGTGCCAGTGAGCATGTGTGCTGCCATCGCTCATGTGATCATTAAGATCCACATCTCCAAGAGGAGGCATGAGGATATCAGAAGAGGGAGCTGTAACTGTGCTAATATGTCCATACTACGACTTGTGTTGGAGTTCACCTAAATTATGAAGAAACACTTCTTCCTTCATTTTCCATGGAGGAGAAGGAATTGTGTTTCTTTATACCTTTCCCAAAGTTCATGTTCTCATCTGAGTTGAGCAGCTCCCAGTAGACTCTCCAGTAACCTATTGTGCTGTATTTGCCATCTCATCACTCTTATATCTTCCCTCTAGGAAAACCCCAGGCAACCCACCAGCAAAGACTTCAGCTCTCCAGAAAACTCTGATGAGGAAATTTGGTTTACGTATGACATTTACATGAGTACAGTTCCTAAACCTATTGTATAATAGCATATTTGTCTACCCATGAGAAGTTCTGCATAATGGTCTTTGTGACACTAAAGAACTTGAGACAACATCTTTAAAGGTATCAGAATAGCAAATATTTCCAAATAAGGGACAAACATTTCCTGTACTTTGCAGTGAAGTTAAACATGGGAAGGAAATATTTCCTTATTCTATATGACTTTTAGTAAGCACTATTTTTTCCCCAGCCCTCTCTTCCACCTGAGATGAATGAAGGTTCAGCAGCAGTAGACAAGACTTTCAAAGTCCTGTTGACCCAACGTTGACATCTCCACTAACAGGCAAAGTACAGGAGACTGTAATGAGGAATTCATGTTTTTATCTGCCTGGAAGCTTTGGGATGTTTTCACTGGAGAGAAATCTCCAGTATGAAAAAGTTAGAAAGCAAGTAGCATTGGAACATCATATGATCACTGAGTTTTATCCAAACTGTCTCTAGTAGTCTTCAGAATTAGGAGCTGTCATTTCACTGCTGATTGTACAAGGAATATCAATATTTTTGTATAGAGAGTTCAGGGTCTGGTATGTGAGCTGTACTGTGTGTTGAGGTCCTGGTTAGCTTTCTGGGGAGTTCTTAGCTTGGGCTTCCAAAACAAAACACAAACATATTTTCTAAAATTTGATTTAAATGATAAATATGGCAGGCTAGTATCATATTTTTCTTACTAATCACTTCAGCAAACATCCCTTTTTATGCTAAAATACATTTTCTGGACACCTGCATGTGAGTATGTGGCAGAGCTCATGGGGCTGCATAAAATGAGTGTAATTGGATGGTTAACAATTTTTCTTTGGGTTGGTTTCTAATATTTCATCATGCTTTTACTGCAATTTTGCAGCTGGGATGTATATTACCATAATGCCTATATGTGTGAATTTTAATGGACAGAAGTTGAAAGAACCTATCTTTCTGGTTAGCAAAAATCCTAATTACTCATTACTCTGTACTCTCTACTTTAGCATGCTGCTTGGAGCTGCTATTGAGCTGCACAGAGGTGTTTCTTTTACAAGGGTTATTATAGAGACACCTGTTAGGACTGATACAGTTAATGCATCAGCATTTCCATTGATTTGGTTTATGACCCACCTGTAAAAACTCCTTTTAGTCTGAGATTTGATGAATGATGACTGAACTGAAGTGCACAGGGAAAACAATCATTGTAACCTATTAGAGTGTAAAATCAAATTAGATGCATCAGACATGAACTTCCAGAAGCTTGCTTTACATAATTATAATGTGAAAAATATTTATTTTCACAATGAAGATTTGAAGCACATATTGCCTTGGAAATTGAAAATATTAATTAAATTGGGGGATTTTGAGTGGAGAAATGACTCTTGTGCAGGTTCATTTTTGCATGAGAAAATTAGTTGTTGCTTTAGCAGAGAATTCAGAAATGATTCTGATTTAAGACATAATGCTTTTTACATTTTGTCCAGATAGAAGAATCATTTGAGACTTACTGGGAAGGGTGGAAGGAATGCTACCAGTTTACAATCTTTTGTTCTCTATAACATGAGCAAGACATACGGAAAGCATAAAGATTCTGTGTTCTAGCAGTTATTAAAGGATGGCATAAAGTCTTGTGTGTTCTTCCTGGAGACAATCCTCAGAAATGGGTGACTCGTGTGAAACAAAATCTTCATAAGGTACCTCATATGTACTAAATAATCCCCACTCTCCCCTTTGTTACCAGGGTTAAAAATCACAACATACAATCACATGTTTGGGTAATGCTCACACAGACTTGAAAAGAGGTTTGTTAAAGGAGTGCAGATCTGCTCTTAAACTCCAACAAGTCAGGTGTTATGGAGGTAACAGACATGCTTCTGTGAGTGGTCCCAGTGGATCATGTATCTCATCCCTTTTGTGACAGAGATGGAAGCAAGTACTTTCAGGCTGGGAGCATTTTTTACTCCCAGAATAAAGGCTAGGCCAAGGCAACTACAACAACAAAAAAATAAACAGTGTCCCAAGGATGGAAAATTACAGATAACTTGGTCTAAATATCTAAGGTAATCTGTGTCCTTTTGAAAGTAAGGAGTGATGCAAGTGCATAACTATTGGTACCAAACTTGAGCTCATTTACTGCACCTGACTTGGGGCATGCACTGTTAATTCCATTACAGTATATTGTAACTTAATATTTACACACGGAAATATTTGAGTGACTGGCCTCAGCCTGGGTGACTTATGCTACACTCATCAAGGCAGTCAATCTCCTGGAGGGTTCCAGATTTGTGTAACTCCTGTGGGTTTGCTAAATGTGGTATAAATAACGTGGCTGGCATCACTTTCATCAACAAGAAGAGAAGACTGACTTTCAGAATAAAAAATTATCAGTTTCTGAAGACAGTATTGTCCAAGGTAAAAATGTGAGAGCTGGGATCTCAAAGGATGTGGAAGTTTAAGAAAATGTGAGATCTGATCCAGAGTTCATTGAAGTCATGGAAAGATTCCTCCTTATATTAGTAGTTACTGAATAAGTCCCTTGGATCAGAAGAAAGAGAGAAAGAGCCAGAAACAAGTTATCATGACAAGTCAGAAAGATAGCAACAGCATTCAGAAAAATATGAAAGTGTAATAACGTGATGTAAAAGTAACACTTTTATTTTAATAGTTGGCATTCAGTCTCCTAATCCTTCTGGTTAAAGGCCAAAATCAAAGCAGTAATTAACCATTATGACTTTTAGGACTGATTTTTGACAATTACTTGCCTTCAGTAGTAGAAGTTCATTTGTATGCTTCTTATGGTGATTACGTCCAGGTTTTTGCTGGCATATTCCCTATCAGACATCAGTGGAACATTTAGTCCAACGATTTATTCCATGTGACAAAACAGGTTTGCTCTAGTTGATTTTCATTAATTTCAAGTGATGCTCATGATTATGCTGCACATATTCATTATAACCAATTTTCAGACAAAAGATGATTATCTATTATACATGTATATATATCTATACACACGTATGTATGAAGATATACACAAAAATACATCTCCCGGGTAAAAATATATATATATATTGTGCAAAGAAGATATAACTTTGCCTTTAAAAAATTAAATAACTATTTATCTGTATCTTTGTTTCTGATGTGGTAGCCTTTTGAACAAGGTTGTAAAATCATGTTTTCACATGTTCAGCCAAAATGTGCTGTCTACAATCTTCTGAGGAGAAACTGATTGACAACTAAACAGTATTGACCTCCTTTCCAAGGCCCAGTCTAAAAGAGGTATGGAAACAAATGGATAGCTGAATGTGCTTTGGCAGAAAATAAATACCTGCCCCCTCTTCTCCTTTCTAGTTGTTCATCTACTTCAGATGCAAGTCACAAAGCCATTTCTGATCTGTTTATAAAGTAGTCTGGAAAAGCTTGATCAAACCAAAATGAAGAGCTGGATGGGATTTTTTGTTTGCTGGTTGGTTGTTGGTTGTTTTTTTTTTCCTCCTTTTTGAATAATGAAAAAAGAGGCATTCTGATTTCTTCATCCGATCATCAGTCATTTTCTGAACTTCTCTTGGTTGAAAGCAAAGAATGCTCACGTGAAAAATAATGGCCTTTATTTTGAATTCAGGAGAAAGCAAATACCTTGCATACTGTGCATTTATTTTCAGGTGTACCTTGATACTCTGTTCAAACATAAATTTTCAATATAAATTCTGCAGTAATTAATCTCAATTTTATAATGAAAATAGTGCTTTTTATAAATAGTGCTTTTTATTTCATCTTTGCCTACTGAAACCCCTTGCATATACATCTGAAGACAGTTTTAGTAGAAAGTTTATACTATAGATTTATCTAGTGTTTTTGATTTTTTTTTAAAAAAAAAAAAAAAAAAAAAAAAAAAAAAGTCTTTCCACTTCCACATCTGATTTAATAATATATTTAAGAGTTTTGAAAAATCGAGAAAAAAGCATATGAAAATAGATACAATAATATCTATATCAATTAGCTAATTCCTAGCACAAGACATCCAGGATATAAAATACTTAATCTTTCAATAACACATATTCCTCACCTACTACCTTTCAGCAAATTTCAGTTTTCAATAACAGCTTTCATTTCCATAAAAAGAACAGGTAGTTGAACTGGGCTAACACAATTTTGTTTGATGAAGTCAAAGTCTGGAGTCAGATATCTGAGAACTAATGTATATCTTTAAATGGAATCCATTTATTCAAGTTCACCGTGATGTATTCTTAGATTTGAGCTATGCTTGTAACTGAAGAATGTTATCTATTTTTTGATAAAATTTTCATCTTCTGTGAATAAATGAATGAGGTAATAAACTGCACCATAAGGAAAATCAGACTGTTTTAAATGCATCATATAAATCTTATGGTACATTGTGCGAGAAATATAAGCAGTATTCAGTTGCTGAGAATTTCTTTCCATCATTCGAATGACCGCAACCCTTCTAGAATTAAAAACTGCAACTGGGAGTCTTTACCTAGGAGTAGAGTAACTTCTAATAGCTGGAAAGCATTTCCTTCCAGCTGCAGGGTACAGAGATAATCATCCTTTGAGATCAAGTTATGTGAAGTTCAAATAATGACTAATTATGCAGCACAAGAATTATGTGGGTCATTGGACACAAATTTCCTATTTTATTATATTTTGAGTGGAAGAGTTAACACTGCTATTTGGTTAGAATATTAGTATTATTTACAGTAGATAAATAATCTTTATCTACTGTAAAGAGCTCATTTGTTGTCAAAGTGGCAATGGATTGTAATAAGCTTTTAACATTTTTTTTTACTGCTTCTATGGCAGATTGTGGATGTGTTTATGAAGGGTTCAGGGCAGTGTGAGAAGCTGAAATGTCCCTGGGTCTGTGAAGCCCTGCTCAGCAACAACTAAAACACTGGTATTGTTATCAAGATTGTTTTTCTCCCAAAGCCAAAACACAACATACCAGACACTATGAGGGGAAAAGGAAGAAAAGACAAACAGCCCTCTGTCCCAGGTGACACCAGGACAAAACTATATGGCAGACATGTAGGCCCAACATTTGGTTGATAGGAGCACTAGGATATTTTACTGCAAATCACTGGAAACATAAGCTTTGCATGTTAGTCTCCCTAACCATGAGCTAAGGGTACAAGAAGAGCTGAAGAGACACATCTTCATGACACAGAGCACAGAAGGTTCTTGAAGATGGGATTCTTTGTAGAGGAACCTGTTCTCATGTATGGTTTTCATATGAAATTCCAATCAATCCAAATTCTCAAAGACTCTAACGGATCTTGAATGATCATATTAAAACCCTGTCAGACTACCTTTGCTATGCTACTAAGACATGTTAAAATTAGGTGATGTGAACTCCAGACAAATCACTATTCAGTTTTGAACATAAAAGTGTTTGTTATTTTGTTTGTTTGCTTGCTTTTCATTTATTTGTTTGTTTTAATAAAGAACAAGGTTATTTCTAATTTATATATATATATATATGACATATAGAAAAATCTTTTTACTGTGATGAGTACACTGTCTATGACACAGAACCCCTCTAAAACTCAGGAAGGCCTCTCTCAGCTTCCAGTTTAGTCATTTTTCAAAAGAATTTCACGGAATTTGGTTGCCAGAATTTAAGTCTCCAGTGATTTCTTTCTCACTGCTCAGTTTTCCAGTAGTATATCCTTTTTATGAAATTTGGCTTGTGAACGATGCTGACCTTGAAGAAAGAGAGGTGGAAGATTTTAGTGGTTTGTGTCAGGGCTTTGGCTGCTATTCCTGTGTTGTAATCACCTTATCTATGAGGTTTTTGTATTAACCAATCAAGCTAAGCAAAATAAATAAATACCCCAGTATAATGTATACCATGTTATTCTACTTTGCTAATTTTTTGAAAGATTTTTGGCTGTAGTTAGTCAGCATGTGCTTTTTTTTTTTCCCCTGATATCATTCCTTAGGTATATAAAGTATCATTTTTTATCTAGCTGAAGTTTGTATAAAAATAAATTACTTAAAGAGAAATCCACCAGCCTCCAAATATTTAGAATGATCATATGCATTTTTATT
This sequence comes from Perdix hodgsoniae, assembly GCA_035772895.1. Taxonomy (NCBI): domain Eukaryota; kingdom Metazoa; phylum Chordata; class Aves; order Galliformes; family Phasianidae; genus Perdix; species Perdix hodgsoniae. Next base: position 1,051,574 of record JAPSGF010000024.1, on the reverse strand, counting down.
AGGTCAACCTCACAGAAACATTCCACTTTTGTTTAGTAGTTAAACTGCCCTTCCAAAAGAGAATATTGGAGACTTAGCCCTATTTCAGACTCCGTTGAATTGAGTCTGGTTTCCGTTCTTCATTTGTATTCCATACAGAGCGTGGCTTAAGCAGCATACAGCTTCTGTCTGACAATAGCCCAGGTCACGAAGTATTCTGACAGAATAAGTAGCAGACAATTTTGAGTCGGAGGTCTGTGGTTACAAAAAGGTTAATTCTGGTTCATATGCAGATTCCAAAAGGGACTGTCAAGATGGTTTGTTGATCATAGCGAGCAGAGGATGATGACAGAATTAGAGACTGTTCACTAAAAATACTTCTATTATTTTTGTCACACGGCTTCATAAAGGATGAAGCAGTTACAATCTTACTTATGCAGAGCAAAAACTTATTCTTCATGTAGTTTTTGGAGGCCTTTTCAGCTGACAGCCACTTGGCAAAGAATCATGTTCTTAGACTTTTTGCAGTTATGGAAGTTTGCTGTAAATTGGATGGTTAGCATTGCTACAGGTACAAGTCTGTGAAAGCTGTTGATAGCACATGAAGGATGCTGTAAAGAAAAGGATTTTTTAAGTCCACACAGTAAGTGAAGTGCACTCCATTGAGTTTCAGTCTCAGTTTAGGTTTTCAGAATTTTATTTAACTGAGCAATTTTGTGCAGAAGGCAAAATAAGCCTAGTTTATGAAGGGCTTTTTAAATTATTTTTTACAGAAAGATAAGGGACTACCTTAGACTCCACAACACAGTGCCTTGCAACTTTCCAAGTGCTTCGCAAGTGAACAAACTCACAACTCCAGTTTTGCTAAATGGGCTTCACTGTGTGATACTTAGAGGCAGTAGGAACTTCAGAAACAAGAGCACCAAGTAGAAATCTGCCCAGTATAGAAGACGAGTAGAGGAGAGGAAGGGTGGAAACAGAGGCTGTGACTTAAGCCCTACCTCCCCACTGCTCAGAAATACCTATATCCAGATTTGGGACAATGAAGCATCTTCAAGAGGTAAGTAAACATTTCCATTAAAATGAAGTACTACAGTCTTTGTGAAGAAAGGTCACTTTTAACTATCATATTTATTTCGAGACCATCATTGCTGAGGTTAGAGATCCTCACTTAACTCCACTTCTCAGCAAAAATATTTGTGCCTACAATGTTTTCTTGCCTAGAGGAATTGGTGGATTATATTTTACTGTCAAGTGCTAATGGCTTTAGTGGAGGGGAAATAACAATAATAAAAAAAAATCAATAACTGAATTGCTTCTGACAGTGCCTTTCTGTTTTGCATATGCTTTTGCACAATTCCCATACATTCAGTTTGAGGAAAGAATCTAACACTAAATACATGAGCCTTGTGAATATGTTTCACATGACTGAAAAAATGTTCTGTGACTATATTCCTAAGATAAAATGTAGTTAGCTCACTGCAATTTTAGAGAATGAGAAAATGAACAAAACTAAGCTCTTTTACTACATTATTAATTGTTCTCTAATCTGTGAGAGAAATTGATATGTTTGGGTTTTGGGATTTTGTGTGTGTGTGTGTGTGTGTGAGAGAGAGAGAGAGAGATAATGAAATATATCAAAGTGCATAGACAGGAACAAAGTTTTAGGAAATAATTTTCAGTATCTCAGTTTTGCGACACTTATTTGTCATGGACAGAAATGTTGCATCTTATGTGCCCTTAAGTTTTGCTCCTTACTGGAAAGGAAATAAAAAATAATTTCAACATATTTCCAAGGAAGCATTATTTGTCATGCTGGTAAATTCGTAATGAAATATTTTAGCTTCAATAAAGTGTATTAGTAGTTTTTGTAACACTACTGAGTCTTGCATTATAATGTAGTGGACGTTTTCTTTATAACACTTTGAATATAACTATTCCAGTAAATGAAATCACCAAAGACCATTGTCAAGCTCTGGTGTATATTTTATGTTGATATAGATAAACTCTTTTCACACCTTTGCCTCCAAACCAGAATACTTTGATAAATACCTAGTCCATATTAACTTCTGATCATGTCCCTGGTAGACTGTGGTTAGTGCTAGGCAGTCTGGATGAAAAATGGGTCAAGGTACAATCAAAACATGATTGAAAGCTCATGAGCTGGCCATGCTTTAGATGTAACCTGATAACTGAGTTGCTACAGATAAACAATTCTCTGAAAACCCTACACAAATAAGCAGGGAGAACAATATATAGCAGATGAGTAAAGGAAGGTTTGTATTACCTTTAGAAAGAAGAGAGGGTGGTATAGATGACCAAGCCATGATCTCCATCATTATCTCCCTCTGAATAAAGGACTTAATCTTTGGAGGAAGAGAGGACTGAGGTCTTTTATTAGCATTCATACTCAATGAAATTGCTCCTGTTGACATCAGTAGAGTAGAAGTTACTGAGTTCAACTATCATATTTTAATAGGTTTTCACTGAAAAAAGGTAGGCAAAAAACCGTTCCTTTTTTAAGACCTTGGTAAATGTGAGAGCTTGGAAGCTACGATCCGACCTAGAGTACAAAGTGACCCAGTTTTGCTTCCTTCCTCCCACTCCGTGGAAGTGGCAAAAGGCTACACAGAGCTAACTGGGTTAGCACCATGGACACTTGGGTCAAAGTAGTTCTGGAGTTTCCCCAGTTTCATTCCAGAGCGGGGCATTTAGGAATGAAACAGATGAGAATATTTGTAGTCTTTTCATCTCTGTTGCAAAGCTGATGCAACTGTTGTACTGCTTGTACATTAGGAGTTGAAGTAGTGAAGGAATTGATCTAAATGTTCTTAGTGGTTAAATTAAAAAAAAAAAAGTCAGAACTTTTTTTTTGTAAAAAACAAAACAAAACCACCTGCATAAAACTGTCTATATAGTATACGATACATGCAATTTATCATCATTGTGAGTAGGCTGGAATGAGCTAAGCTTTCCAAACACTGTTCTTGCTGTGGAACGCAGCCATTCTTCATGATAATCTTCAGGGCATAAGTATTTCTAAACCCAAAGTGTTTCACAGCATATTTTAAATAATCAGTCATCATATTAAATGTTCTCTGTGACTCCAGAGTTTCTGCATGTGAGCTACTTCTTATTACAGAAAAATTACACACAACAGCAGAGAAAATAACTATTTCACCCCCAAAGCTAGCTAATCAAAACCGTAAGTATTTTCTCTCTTATTTTATTTCCGGGGTGCATTTCAGAAAACATATAAAAAGGCTGTACATAAGAAACTCAAGTCCTAAAGCAGACTTCTGTGTAGAATAATCCTTGAAACTACAGAACCAGCTTAAATGAAGTCTGGATAGCACGGTAAGATTTCTTTACAGTCTAACCAGTAAACGGGGCTATTTAGATCTGAAACATTTAAGTAGCATGTAGGTTAGTTGTTCTCACTAACAGTCACTGTGAAGGAAGTGAGAAGGAAGACACACAGAGAGGCATAGATATGCAATGGACAAAAAAATACTCCATATTTTGAAAATATTTCAGAATGAACTGAGTTAACACACTGGGGAAAAAATAATAATAATAATAATTATATTCCTCACTATTGAGTTCAGAAAGAACAGAAATGATGAGCTTACCAAACTGTGCTTCCTTTCCAATCTACAGAATTTTGATGTGCGCTAGATCCTTATCAGAAAATATGCATGTCACTGCCTAAATGCTCAATGATAAAATTGTGCGTATGACAAAGAAGTGACTATTTGATATACAGTGCTGGAAAAAATTGAATACTCTCTAAGTTCTTCTCTTTGGAAATGCAGTAGCCAAAGGAACTACGCACAAAAAGAAGCACAACAAAAATGAACTTTTTTTGGTTAATGTTTGATTTTCTCAAATGTTCCAGTCAGAGAGATAAGTACTTGTGCTTCAACAGTGAGCTGGAATCAGTCAAAGAGATACTTCTCTCTTCAGCTGGCCCAGAGGATCTAGCTCTGAAGCTGATACTTAGCATTTTCATCAAATTATAACCAAGTTCAGTGACATTTTGGGTTCAATCTGGTCAACACAAATGAGACTAATTGTCAGATAAAATGATCCATGAGGTGCTAAAATGAGTTTTATGAAACCAAGAAGAACATATTCTATACTATTCCAAAATATGCAAAATTCATGTGATAATGTTTAATAAAAGTATTAATATTAGACTTTGAATGAACCTTGGCTGATGTATGCTTTGCATTCTCACATGATTTTGACATTGAACCAAATAAAATTTGGCAGGTTTGACAGTGTTTCAGTTTTCAGTTTGTTTGGACCAAAGACCCAAGCAAAACATGTAGTTGTGACCACACCCAGAAAGAAAATGAAGGAAACAGTGACACGGATCTCCATAAAATTAAGTGATGGAGTTTCACCTAGTTCTGATGTTAAAATTAGGCAAGTTGAATTCTGTGCTCTAGGAAAACCGTTGCTGACAACATGAAGCACTACAAGAGGACTATCTTTCAACTCTAGCCTATGTGAGCATAAGAGGACCATACTCCCATCTTCTCTTAGTTGTCTCTTTCTCGCTCTCAGTTGAAATGACAAAGCTTTAAAATGCTGAGAACCCTGCTGTATCTCTACAGCAATCTCCTCATGTGCCTACTGTGAACCACCAATTTCTCTTATCCAAACCCATCTCCTAATCAAACGCATGTTTCAGCTTGGCAAGCTTTACTTCCAAGAGGCTTTTTGCCTTCTGAACCTGCCCTCACATCCTCAGACGGGAGTAGAGGTCTTGAAAATAGCTGGGTTCCAACAGAACTTGGAGAGCAAACATATTTCTGCACTCAAGTACTTAGCTGAAGGATCTGTCTGCAGTTCTACTAAATACCTCTACCTAGACACAGCTGGCAGCTACTGCTGTTATGTATCACTTTACCAGTCTGGAAACTTCTGCTCCACACTAAGCAAAGCTGTGTATCAGTATTGGCTTTTCCATTCTGCCAGTAAACTTATGTCATGCTAGAGAGGTATGACATTTGGAATGAAGTTTCTAGTTTTTGTAATATCACAGCCATAAGAAACAGTACAAATGCAGAGAAAGAGAACTTGGTTACATCAGGCTGGCAACCAGTCACTAGCGGAGTTCCACAAGGCCCCATTTAAGGGCCAGTTCTCTTCAATGTTTTCATAAAAGGCTTGGATACAAGACTTAAAAATATACTAAGTAAATTTGCAGATTACGCTGAATTGTACGAAGGTGTTGACTCCTGCAAAGCCAAAGAGACAAACTGGAGGGCTGGGCGATCAACAGCAGCATGAAATTTAACAACATCAAGTGCTGCATCTGGGGTGGGCCAGCCCTGGCTCTATGTACAGACTGTGGGATGAGAGTATTAAAAAGTACTTCTTTACCTAGTGCCAGTGAAATTGTAGTGTCTCCTCGATGATCTTCAAAAAGCATCTGAACATGGCTATGGGCAACCTGATCTAGTTGTCCCACCCTGAGCAGGGGGTCTGACCAGATTACCTCCAGAGCCAATGGTTAAGGCTGTAAGGGTACAGCCTTAACTGTTAAGGCTTAATGCTCTAAGGGTACAGCCTTAACTATCGTGCGATTCTGTGTAAATGGTAAGTTCTTCGCCTCAAGGAAATACAGCCCTTACCTTTAGCAGGAAAAGCTCCTACAGTCTGAAGAGATTCATCTGAACCATTAGGTTAGTGAACTGTTACTCACATAAAAGAACAGGCTAAAATAACAGACATTTCAGATAGTCAGCCCTCCAGTACTCCAGCCCTTCAGTTAGCTACTTAAAAGTTGGGAGACAGTAGTGTGAAAGAGAACATTTAACCAACAGGGAGAAAAATGAAGGAAATCGCACCCCCTCCTTTTTTCACTTTTCATTCTCTTCCCTTCATTTCTTCACCTCATTTCAATCTCTGACTGAATTTATGACTAAAACACTTAGCTAGGATGTTTCCTCAAAGGCATGTAGAAAGGATGGGGAGTTCTATCAAAGAAAATCCTAGTTTCAGTTATTGATATTTTAGTTTATGAAGATCTCGAAATGAACAAAAAAGACATGCTTACAATGGATTATTTCAATTTAACAGATGAAATAAAATGTCAAGGTAATCCCAAGCTCTAGTCAGAGAAAGAATATTTATGAATTCAGGAGAAATAAAGAGTGCAAGAACTAACACAGGCAGATGTTCTTGACAAAGCTCCCAGGGGTGGGGGAAGAACCTATTTTATACATTTACACTGAATGCTGGTCAACACCCGGAAAAAAAAGAAAAGAAAAAGAAAAAGAAAAAGAAAAAGAAAAAGAAAAAGAAAAAG